>PVKC010008710.1:0-27649 GCA_004027635.1 Crocidura indochinensis
TCTTTTTACATCAAAATTCAATTTTTATCATTGTCTGCACATTCATTTATTTATTCTCATTGTCTCTTGACTATTCTGACTTGAATTTATTACCTCTACATTAAGATTTTATTCTGTCTGGAAAACTAGAGTTGATTAATTAGCTTTATTTAAAAATGTTTAGGTCAAACCAACCCCAGATGAAATGAAAGCATAGCTTTGTGTCATTATCTTTTAGTAATGAAGATGTATTCAAGATTTAAAGGCTTTATTTTAGAGATTTACTTATATTAGCATAATCTCAGATGCACGTGCAAAGTATTAATATTCTATAAATGCCAACTACTATCCTGTGATGCACCTTATGTTAAAAATTTGCATATCATTTTACACTAATTTTACAAAAACCCAAAGGTTAGAGAGGCTGAAACATTTGCTTAAGATCACAAAACTAGTAAGTGTTAACTATAGAAATGAGGTTTGGGCCAGAGTTCTAAAGCCCATGCTATGATTTTTTGCATCCTATATCTTTGTGCTCATCAAGTTTTTCTCAGTTTGAATGTTAATTGAATAGTGCTTCGATTAATTTAATTTGTTCAATATAGAATACAATAATTCTTTTTTTTGGGGGGCACACCCAGTGACGCTCAGGGGTTACTCCTGGCTATGTGCTCAGAAGTCGCTCCTGGCAGGCACGGGGGACCATATGGGAACCGGGGGATCGAACCGTGGTCCGTCCTAGGCAAGGCAGCAGGCACCTTACCTCCTGCGCCACCTCCCGGCTCCCTAGAATACAATAATTCTAAATGGGAGGAAATGTTACTTCAATGGATACATTTTATTTTTGTGTCCAATTATACTATTTTTCTGTCTACTGTTTTATATAAATTCTGTTTTACTCATTACTTAGGTTGTTGCTCAACTACTAATAAGTGAGAACGCTAGTCAAAAAAGTAGCAGATATCCTGAGAAAAATATGATTAGAACTTTATCTAAGAACCTGAAAGTAATCACATATTTCAAATGAAAAAATATAAAATGAACTATGTGAGTTGAACCACAAACCCTATATAGGTGAAGTGCTAAAGAATAAAGAGGACTGAGTTTCATCTTTGATCATTAGGAAGAATTTGAAAATGTACAAAGCCTAGAGGGTTATTATTCTTTGTTTGTTTAGTTTTTGGGTCATACCCAGCAACCCAGCAGAGTTAAGGAGTTATTCTAGCTCTGCGCTCAGAAATTGACTCTAGTAGGGGGGGGGGTGGGGGACATGTAGGCTACCGGGAATCGAACTGGGGTCTGCCCAGAGTTGGCCATATGCAAGGTAAATACCCTACTGCTGTATTACTGTATTATCACCCTGGCACCCATATATCTTTTTGTTGTTGTTGTTGTTTGCTTATTTTTTTTGGAATACACCTGGTGACATTCAGGGTTTACTCCTGGCTTGGGGGACCATATCGGAAGCTGGGGCATCGAACCACCATCTGTCTCTAGGCTAGTGCGGGCAAGGCAGATGCCTTACCACTTACGCCACAACTCTGGCCCCTATCTCCCATTTTTTTATTTGTTCTTTTTTCTACTTTTGATAAAAGGCATTTAGAGTCCAGAAATTTTTCAAATAATAGTCTTAATTCAAAACAATTCAAACCAGTAAGTTCTAGCCAGAGTGAAGATAAAGAGTAGACATAATTTTGTTAAAGAAAAAGAAAAAAATGTCTATAAGAGTGAATGAATGTCGAAATTAATTCACAATAAATAAGACTTTCAAAATGTCTTGGCTAATTTCATAGAATTTTCCATTGAGGTTAGTTTTATAATTGTAAATTACCATAAAGAAAAAAAACTAAAATAATTCTATAATTTTTTTAAACCAATATAAGTTATTTTTTCATTCTTGCTCTTCCCTTTTATGTACAAAGACTTCTAAGAAGATAAATGAAAGCAGATTTAATGTAGTTTATAGAAGCTTTTCTTTTTTAACTGTGTAAACCTGCTTTCTTTACAACTGCATCATGGCCATAGGGACAGTGAGAGCAAGATTGAATATTCATTAATATATCCCCATAAGCAAAGAAGAAATGAATTCCGTGCCTATCTCTTGAAATATGTAGAATGACTCATCAACCAGCTGTCTATATTCCTTCTGGCTGAAAATATCAAAATTAAAGTTGAATAATCTAATTTTAAAAGATAACCAAAATATATAAATCTTTGGGGCTGGCATTTGCCTTGCATGCAGCTCACCCAGGTCAGATTCCTGGCATCTCATATGCCCCCTCCTCTATATACACACAACACTATTCCTGATTGCACAGTCAGAAATAAGCCCTGAGCATCTCTAGATGTGGCCCCAAAACAAACAGATATATATTTAATGTATGCATTTCTATTATATCTAATTGAAGATGTACAACAGAATCTTAGTTCTTTGTGGGACTATTTTTTACATTTTACTTAACTTTACAGATATGAGTCATGTAAGATTTTTGACATGCAATGATTTTCTATTGAATTTTTTGTTTCTAAAAGTAAAATTAGCGAATGATGGCAGTCTTTAAAATGGTGGTGGTATTTGTTCTTTAGTAGCTCCTTGCAGTTAATTTAAACCAGAAGTTTCCAAACTTCAGAAAATATTCTGCAGCATTCCTTGGGAAAAGTATATGCTTTTACATGATAAAAAAGCTACTCCTCAATTTTATCTGAAGCTACTACTTACACTTTACCAGAGTCCATTGCAGAAGACACTGCTAAACTTAAACAGATATTTTTTTAAATACTCTATCTCCAAAGGGTAGAATTCTACATATGTTATGACATAAGAACTCTAATATGGCCCTGGTTATTCTCCTAAGTCTTGCTTAACTAATAGGTGTGAAATATGTTGTTTGATCAAATCTCAATATGATCTAATGATTCTCAACTTATTCTATAGCCAATTTTCCAAATACACTTTTACAATTAAGATTGCACTAATATATTAAGATTAGAAATAATTTATTATTTGTTTCAGTCCATTCACGTTCCTCATAAGGACCATAAAAGGGATCTATGCCACACACCTATGCTATCTCCTGCCTCTACAATACTCATTACTATTATTAGAATTACTTTTGTGTGAATCATTGTAGATATCTGTACTTAATTCTTAGATCACTCTCTGCTTTTACTTACTTCCTCACACACTCTTTGGTTTATAAAAACCCACCTAGGCTTGATAGGGACCTGCTTGGGTTTAATTTAAAAAAGAGAGAGGGATTCTCATTCATTTCATTAACTTTATGCTAAAACATTACCTTCTACATTGTTAGCCAGCAAGGTCCACAATACTACTTTCATATAATTGTTCCTAGAGTGATATATATAGTTAAGTATCAAAAGTTTTTTTATTGATTCAGTAAAAAACTTTCTCCTAAATGTTTGTTTATATTGCCTTTTTGGTAACAGTAGTAGGTTGAATAACAATGCAAATACACTTACTTGAAAAATCAGGGAGAATTTCCCTGGAGAAATGATTTATCTCAGATCATAAGACTAAGAGGAAAGAGTGATCTTGCTTAGGGAAAAACACTAGAAAACCCTAAGGCAGATAGGTTTCATTTATAAAATAGAAAAAGAAGGCTATTTAGTTTAAATAGAGTGAAGAAGAATCACAAAGCAAATATGATAAAGGAAACAAGTTACATTGTACTCTCCCCTGCACAGTAAGAATATTTTTTCTGAAGGTTATGATGTTATTGAAAGATATACTGGAAAGTTGCCATACAAACAAATACTCTAAACATGCTTTAAAAAAATTCGAGACACTAAAGCTGAATTTCAAATTCAATCGTAAAGACAGGATTAGGAGAAGGTAAATTAATATTTTAGAATGTGCCATTAAGATTTAGCAATAAAACACAATTTCTGCTAGAAAAATATTATCTGATCTTTGGAGCAGTGATACTGCATGATTAGGGAATCATTGCTTTTCACCATAGCAGAAAAAACTATTATTAAGCAACCTTAGACTTATCTTTATTGTACAAGTCTTCTATAAAAAAAGTATAACCAGAGCACTAATGTTCACAGATATATACTATAGCATTTAAATTATAAAATTCTACACACCAATGTTCTTATTTAGGAATGGTATATTGCACCCACCTCTTGTTAGGATAGGGACATTAAACTCAAGTCTTATATTTGGACATGATTGGTTGACATAAGTTCAGGGTTTTAACAAAGTCCCATAATTTTTAAAGAAGGCCCTGAAGATCTCTCTTTGGTTAGTTCTCCTTTAATTCAGTATACTTAATGTTGTGTTTCAAAATACTTTTCTAGGGAGAGGCTTAAAAGTAGATTGGAGATGGTGTTAGTGTTCAAGTGACACCCTAAGCTCTCTGAGAATCAAAGACCACTTTGGATGATGCATGATACAAAGAAAGTTTATTCTGCTAGTGGAGGTTCAGAGGTCTAAGTCTCATCCAACCAACAGAGTTAAGAAGAACCATGAAGCAAAATCTCAGCTAGTTTATATAGATATTACAAGCATTGAAAGGCACAAGAATATCATTGGTTAATAAAAACAATTCAACCCTGACAATATATACAATTGACCTATATCTTTTATCTCATATATGATTGGCATTTATCATTTTGTGTACAAAGCACATTATTTCTTAGCACTTATCTCTGACTCATCTGACTCAACTTTGCTTATGAAGGAGACTTTATCAGATGAAACATTCCCAACCCACCTAGTCCCTCTATCTTAACGGAACAAGGAACATCTCTGCATTCCTTCTGTGGCTTTATTTCTGAGTTAACTCTTTTACCTTCTGAGTTAACTCCCTCTGTAGCTAAAAGTTAAAAAGCATCTAAACATTTAACTATTTTTAACTTGTCTTAGCAAAAACTGCATTACTAGGTTTTAGGCTAGTCTTAGTTTAGCGTCCTTTTGAATCTATGATAAGGGGACTTTGTTTCTTGGTTCTCACAGTGTGATAAGTATTTAAAAATGACAAGGCCATTATCATGATAATTAGGAAGATTTAATTAGGACTACATGTACAAATATATGGAATTTTCCTGATTGAATAAAAAATAAAATGATAATAAGTTTATGGTGACATCTTGGAGATATGGAAAAAGGAAGTGACAAGGTTGACAGCCCATTTTTTAATTAAACTGGGAGTATGCTGTTTTTTACCCTGAGATAAAAATATTTCAGAACACTCAAATCGAGAAAAAGTGAGTTTAGTTTTAGATGAGTGCAGGAGTTGATTTGTTAATCTCCACAAGAGATATCTTGATTTTAGGGAAGACAATGTAAGCAAAACCAAGGGTAGCGTAAAAAAAAAATAATGAAAAGGACAAGATAAAGTTCTATAAATGGATACAATTATTTATGATTCCATGTTAACTACTGTGCATTTGTTTTATGCATATAATATTTTATAACACAAATATTGTCCTAGGAATAGTTTGTGCCCTGAATTTCATTCTTGAAATATGTCAATTAGAATAGAAACATCCTATCAATTAGGTTACCTTTGCATTTTGTATATTTTTATGTAAAAGGCTAGGTGCCATGTGATCTCAATGATGATTTTAAGTTGTCCAAGCACCCAATGATACTCTTTTATTCAATTATCTGGAGTGTATAAAATTAAAAACGAGCTGGAACAATAGCTACACAGGTAGGGCATATGCTTTGCATGTGGCCAACTTGCGTTCCGTCTCCAGCATCCCATATGGTCTCCTGAATCTGCTAGGAGTGATTTCTGAGCTCAGAACCAGGAATAACCCCTAGTTACTGATCCAAAACAAGCAATAGAAGCACTAGAACTGCTCGTCTCTACTATCTTTTCTCTCATACAGCTAGCTACAACTTCCATCATTATTGTGAAAGGTCAGCTGCCTGTAAAAAGGGAACAAGTGATCACATGTAATTTATCACGAGCCCTCCCACAGGGAGTTTTCCTGCAGTGATAATGTGTTCCCTAAGTACACTTGATGTTTCTAGTATGTGGGTGTTTTTGTTTATATATATAATGCTAGTGAATATGCATTAGGACACTGTTTTCTATGTGGTAAGATTATTCTTCCATAGTAAAATTTTCAAAAAATTTTAATGTATTATTTTATCTTTTATGATAATACTATGCAAAGATTTTTAAGCTTTAAGGGCACTTGAGTTGACAGTTTGAGATATTATCTTTCTGTGAACTGTTGAAAGACTTGATTGATTATGGTAAGGCAGGTTTTAAAATGGTTGTTTCAGTGGTAGCTGTCAAGCACATATATATGTGTATTAAGTGGTTTTCACTTGACTTAAATAAGAATTAATGTTTTAAATGAAAAATATTTAAGCATGTTAAACATTACAAACTATACTTATTTTAATGTAGTATGTATTATTTAATCATTATATATATGACATTAAATATGGTATTTTATTTATGAAAAAGGGCTTATTATTTCTAAAACAATCCATCATTAATTGTTATAAATCCTAAATAGAATAATCTGAAGAGACATGAGCAAAGAAAAGAACACAAATATTGTATTTTTATTATTTCAGTTAAAAGTTGCCCTTTAGGGGCCAGAGAGAGTACAGCAGTAGGGCGTTTGCCTTACACACAGCTGATTCTAACAAACGATGGCTTGAATCCCGGCATCCAAGGCCCGAGTCAGCCAGGAGTGATTTCTGAGCGCAGAGCCACGAGCAACCCTGACCACTGCTGGGTGTGACCAAAACAACAACAACAACAACAAATAAAAACAAAAACAAAAAAAGTGCGGGGGGGAGGATGGAGTGATAGCTCAGCCATAGAGCATTTGCCTTGCAAGCTGTTGATCCCAGGCCCAGCGTTGGTTCAGATCCTAACATTCCACATGATCTCTCATGCCAGGAGCAATTTCTGAACACAGAGCCAGGAGTATTCCTTGAGCGCTGCAGGGTGTGCCCACCCCCCTGCAAAAAAAAAAGTTGCCAGTTAGAAATCATCTATTTATCTAACATAATGCAAAATAAGATGAGTAAGATCAGGAGAATTATGTATTTTTACAGAGTGTATAGTCTTTGCTTTGATCTAATCAACAGGGATGATCAGACTTCCTACAAAACATAAATCAATATTTTCTGTTTCTCTCAAAAGGAGCATTTAGGTTGCAATAATCTAAATAAAAATAATTTTAATAATCTTAACTTTTTCATTTTAGATATATAATTTAGTAAGAAGAATGAATTCATTGAATGACTCTTTATCCAGAAGAATGAAAGAGTAGACAGTAAAAACGTGCAAGTATTGGGGCTACAGTGATAATACAATGGGTAGAGCATTTGCATTACATCGGACCCACCTGGGGTTCATTCCTAGAACCCAAAGAGTCTCGAAAAGCTCTACCAGGAGTTATCCTTAAATGTAAATCCAAGAGTGAACAAGTGTTTTCCCCAAAACAAAACAAAAGTGCAAATATAGTCTACATAAGGTAATCTTTTTCTTTATTTTAAACTTTTCCATAACTGTTTCAAAAGTTAGTAAATTGTATTTTTCTTGCTATTGGGATTGTGAATATAGGTATTTGTTATCAAGATGGCATATATAAATATAGATGGGAATTTGATAAGTAAAATGTAGATAGATGTCTATGCATCAGAAATGTTTGGAGCTCATTGGTGACCTGCGAGGCTGCTGCAGTCTCATAGTCAACTAATCAAATTTAAGATTCATAGTTCCTGTGGGTGAGAAAAAAGATTTGGAGATGTGCCAATACACTTAATACACAATAATATGAGAGCACCAAAAGAGAATTATCTCCACTCCAAGAAAAGAAACTAACAATTTTCTGATATCACTGAATTTAAAATACCATTTTAGAATATGAGGAGTGAATCTACTTGAAATTCACAAACTACTTTGATGCATCAGATTCAGTTTTCAGACAGATCAAATCATATTTCACACATGAGTCTTAATACATGGAGTGTATTTGTCATTTTAAAGTAGATTCCATCTTTTCTTGGATAAAGTCAGGACTATAATAGGGGTCAGATATATATTGTACGATTTAAAATAATTTCATGGATGTTAAAAGGGTACTTTATTTTTAAAATTTATATAGATTCTGTGGTCAGGGTTGTTAAGAAATTTGAGGATTGCAAATATTGAAATGGTTCCATTTTAGTTCCCTAGATTCAGGATAGTTAAATGGTCAAAAGTATGATATTAAGTACAGAAGGCTGTTTTCCAATGATTTCTGCATTTATTTTATGTTTAATTTTTATGTAATTTTAAATGATTAGTTATATTGTTAGAACCACCGCAATTATTATATTGTTATCCCTGTAATATTTTTGTTTGTTTGTTTTTGGGTCATACCCAGTGATGCTCAGGGGTTACTCCTGGCTATGAGCTCAGAAATCGCTCCTGGCTTGGGAGACCATCTGGGATGCAGGGGAATCGAACTGTGGCCCTGAAACTAACCTATGTTCCCAGATTCTGTCCCAAACGCTGCCCCACACTCCACAGCTTGCCATTTTAACAGACATCTCTTTAAGTTTGCTTGTTAAAGTTTGGGTCTATTGATTTCAGTGTTGATGACTCTGTAGTTTGGATATTTAGGTGTGTCCTTCCTTAACAGCACCACTCTATCTGACTTTCCTTAGCCCCTACCCTCTCTAATTCATTCCTTCTCATAATTGTACTCTGGGGTCAACACTGTTCTAGGAAAATCACATTTAAATCATTGGATTTTCCTCATGCAGTTGTTCTAGATACCATATGCAAGTGCTACATTTATCCATCTCTGGCTTCATTAACATTATATATTCAGGTTCATCCATGTTGCAGCAAATTGTATGATTGTATTATTCCTTATAAATGTAGTATTCTCTTGTATCTATGTATTATATCTTCATTTGATAGTATTTCTGTCAATTTGGGTATCAGTTTGGGGATGTCAGCTTCATAGAAAAATTGGTGAGGGTTCCTAATTTGTCAATATTTTAGAAGACTTAAGACTCATAACAGTAAATCTTCTCTGAATGTTTGCTAAATCTTACTCATAAACCCAAGCCCATCTATGCCTGGATTTTTGTTATTGGGAATATTTTAATTATTTTTTTCAATTTAATTGCTATGATTATCTTATTTAAGTTATCTACTTCCTCTTCATTTAAATTTCAAAGATAACTTGTTTCTAGAAATCGGTTCATTTTTTCTATGGCTTCTATCTTAACAGAATAAAGTTGTCCATAGTAATCTCTGGAGATTCTGTTATTACTTCCCCCCTTTCAATTCTGATCTGATTTGTTTGAGTACTTTCTACTTTATTTTCTGTTGATCTCACTAACAATGTCTATCTTGCTTATTATTAAAAACAGCAAAACAGGCAAACAAACAAAAAAAGCTTGTTTCATAGATCTTTGCATTTTCTTAGTTCTTTGATTTTTGCTCTATTTGGGTTTCTACTAATGTTTGGATTCCTTTATCATTATTTCTCCAGATATTTCAGCTGTGCATTTAGGCTGTTGATGCTATCATTTTTGTTTTCCTTTTGTATGCCTGTAGTGCTATGAATGTCCCCCTAATTAATACTTTTGCTTTGTCTTATATATTTTGCTAATGTGCTTTTTCATTATCCTTAGTCTCAAAAAATCTTTTTATTCCTTGGTTTCCTCTTTGATGCAGATATTATTGAGCAGATCTTGTTCAGTTCCAGGTGCTAGTGTTTCTCCAAATCTTATTTTTATAGTTGATTTCTACCTCTGTTTTGTAGTAAAACATGATACTTGATATGTTCTTATGTTTGTTAATTCCTAAAATGTGATCTACCTGGAAAATGTTTCATGTGCGCTAGAGGAAATTGTGTACCCAGCTTTTTGAGGATGGAAAGTCCTATACATATATAAATATAAATCTATTAGTCACAGTTTTTCTAGTTTCTCACTTAGGGCTCTTGTGTCCTCAGTGAGATTCTGCTTACTGGATCTATCCAGTGGTGAAAGCACTGTATTGAAATATCTCACCATTTTTATGATTCTATCAATGTATTTCCCTAGGTTTGTGATCCAAAGTCTTACCAACTTTGCTGACCCAACATTTGATGCTTTTATGATAATTAGAATTAATATTTCTTCTCTATTTTCCTTTGATAAACAAGCAGTGTTATTTTTTGTTTCTAATTACTTTAACTTGAATATAATTCAGTCTGATACAGGTATGACTGTTTCAGATTCTCCACCATCCATGGTTCATTTAATTGTATTCCATGCTTTCTCTGGGACTATATCTGTCCTGAGATTTTAGATATTTTTTCTGTAAAAAAGAACTGAATGGATTTGTTATTTCCTGATACAACCCCAAGCTATGCCTTTTGATTATATTCTAAGATATTATTGAGATATAAAGCTGTGTTGATAGTTTACTGTGTATCACTTGTACTTCTACGATTGGATTATATCAATGACCTTTCAGTAGTTCATTCAAATTTGGTTACTGTGAATGTCCCCAGCCTTTTTTAGTCTGAAAATGTTTTTATTCCTCCCTTCAATATAAATGAGAGTTTCACTGGGTCTTGAAATTTATGTTGAAAGCTTCTTTCAATGAAGTTTTTGAATATTTTATTCTATTCCTTTATTGCTTGAACTGTTTCTAATGTGAGATATCTTTGTAATTTTTAAGTTCTTTCTTTTATATTTAAATGTTTTTCTTCTCTATTACTGCTTTAAGCAGTTTTTCTCTTTGTTTTATGCTGTTTTGTTTACTATATGTATCAGTGTTGCTCTGTTTGAGTCTATTTTATTTGGTACTCATTTGGCCTCTTGAAATTGAGCAACTGCCTACTTTCAGAGAGCTGGGAATTTATCTTTTGCTATTTATCACTACTTGATATTCCCTTTATCTTTTTCCTCACCTTTTAGTATTCCTATTTTTCAGAGATTATTCCTATTCTCTTTGTAAATTAAGAACCTTCCATTCCCTTCCATTCTTCTATCTATCTATCGATCGATCTATCTATTATCTATCTATCTATATCCATCTCTCTTTCTCTCTTTCAGTTTCCTTATAATGCTGGCTTGTACTTTGTCTCAATTTTATCAACAGTATTCTCTCCTTTGTGAGATTCTTATTTCTATGGTTTGGTAGCATGTTCATTAGCACCTTTAATTCTACTTAGATAGATTTTCTTATCCTCTGAAAAAGATATTTGGTTGAATTTCTTGTCTGTTGATTGCTTAATTGGATTGACTAATTTTTCTTTAATTTCTGATACCAGTGCATTGAGCGTTGATTTTAGTCCTCAAAGACCAGGCTCAAGCATTTTGATGGATTTGCAAATTTGCCTAGTTTTCTTTCCCTATCTGCCACTACAGTTGAACTCCTTACCTTCCCTCATAGTTCTTTGATTTTTTGTGGATATTATTGGTGAAGTTTTATAGTCCTTGTTAGTAAAGAAGTTATCTGTTAAATTATTACGACCAGTTGCTGTAGAGATAGCGTGGAGGTAGGATGTTTGCCTTGCCTGCAGAAGGGCTGTGGTTTGAATCCTAGCATCACATATGGTCCACTGAATCTGCCAGGAGACATTTCTGAGCATAGAGCCATAAGTAACCCCTGAGTGCTACCACATGTGACCCAAAAATCATAAAAAATTATTTTAACCAACTGGCAACCAATAATAATTCAACTGTTAAGGTTATTTTCTCTACTATGCAGATTTACTTGAGGGTGCTGAAAAATTTGTCAAGTTTTTACATTGTTGGGTTAACGAATTTTGGGGCTGTATACAGTCTAAGAGATAGGAGTACACAACCCACCTCTCCAAAAGCAGAAGTTATATTTAGAAATGCATGTACACAGATGTGCTAATGTCCGGTACAATTATCAATTTATGAGGTAGATGAACATCAGAGCTGACCAATTTTTGGCTGAACAAGTTGGTGGAGGGATGCTTGTAAGGAAGATGAGATCCCAAATTTTCCCACAGTGTTTGCAGCACTAAATTTTAGTTCCCAATCCCTTAAAATGTTTCTATAATTTGGGGCCCAGAGAGACAGCACAGTGGTGTTTGCCTTGCAAGCAGCCGATCCAGAACCTAAGGTGGTTGGTTCGAATTCCGGTGTCCCATATGATCCCCTGTGCCGGCCAGGAGCGATTTCTGAGCAGATAGCCAGGAGTAACCCCTGAGCACCACTAGATGTGGCCCAAAACAACAACAACAACAAAAATGTTTCTATAATTTCATCATAGGAAACATAAACCAATGATCCTTATTTTATAAATGACCCACACTTTATTTTCAAAAATATTTGGAGTCATTTACTTATGTATTCAATTTGTTCTGCCTAACAGGTTCCATAATCAAGATTTGAATTAAAATTAGAATAAATTCTAGACTTCGTACTTAATATCACTTTCAGAATTCTTGTCACAAACTATGCAGAAATAATTCAGAAATATTCTTTGCTTTCAGCCACGATGATTTCTAATTTTGCAATTATCTTAACATGTTTTGTCAGTTTTATACATCTCTATACCTTACAAAGTTGGTGCTAAAGACTTTTGCTATCAAATAATTTATTGGTTCATTCTAAATATTAGTTTATTCAATTTGTGCATATATTTACTTAGAACAAGTTAACCCATTCCTAACATATAATTATACACTGTTTTTAAAGATAGAAGCAAAATCAAAATGTAGGAGAAATGATGAAAATCATAGTAGAATATGATAGATAGTATGTGTT
This sequence comes from Crocidura indochinensis, assembly GCA_004027635.1. Lineage (NCBI taxonomy): Eukaryota > Metazoa > Chordata > Mammalia > Eulipotyphla > Soricidae > Crocidura > Crocidura indochinensis. The sequence goes on from PVKC010008710.1 coordinate 12,716, forward strand.
AAAATAGATTCTGAAAATACTATGTACAAGGTTAGGTATGAAAAATACAAATCTAATAAACTGAAAAGAAAAAGTTTTCAGATTGTGAGCAAAAACTGAGGAATAAATTACACAAAACTATTAAGTTCATTATTTTATTTGATCTGTAAAAAATGAATTGCTATCCAAGATTTAATATTTTATTTTTTGCCTGAATTTCATTTACTGCAGTAGAAGCCCACTCTTTTCTTAATTGCATTATGGCATTGACTTTACCAGGGAGCTTTAAAACAATCCTCAAGGCTCAGCATGAAGAAGATGAATGAGGATATAATTACGGAGGATATGAATTAACTGGGAGAAAGGCATTCACAGAGAAATTTGTACAACAGGAAGTTTTTAGGTGGAAAAAATAACAATAGGATAGGGATTGTGTTTTGGCCAGCTAATGAGGTTCTAGAGTTCTATAGAAACATGATATATAGAAATGTCTAATTTTGTCCTCTTTGTTAAACAAACTTCTGGCGGTATTCTCTAGCTGTTTGTTACTGTGTCCTTGGCAGTGAATATTGATGTCTGCAGCAATCTCAACATTGCAAGTAAGATATGAATAAATATCGCATCAAATATAAAATTGGGAACTTATTAAGGAATATCAAGAACAAGGGACTAATATATACTCTGTGATATGACTAGGCCACCAACTAGATTTAACCAGACAAATGTAATGAATAACTTCAAAATCAAATAGCTCTCATAGGAAATTGTAACATTCACAGGAATAAGGGATTTATTTTTCATGAAATTTATTTCAAAGTAAATACCCAGACAGGGTACTGAAGTGTAACAAGCAGGACTGCATGTTCCCATATCAGGAGAACCCACTAAAATAACTCAAGATCTCTTCTTGGGAAAGAAATAGATAGAAATAAATGATAGTAATAAAGTGAACAAAGTCAGGGAGAAAAAGCAAAATGTTGCAGTGAACATGTTTGGAGTAATCTGAATAGCCACTGGCATCTTCTCTGTTTATTAGCATCAACAATATACAGAAAATTAAACATAGCTTTTACAAAGGAAAGGCTGACTGACATATCCCTCACCTTTACCTCAGTCTAGGTCTCTCCTATGAGAACATGTGACTTAAGACTTAAGGAAACACTGAAATTGATTCACTTCCCCTCTCAGGGGGTTGGGCAGTAGCACAATATAGAAGTCTTCTGATGAAAATATTAACTGTGTCACATAATTGACAAGCTTGAGTGAAGAGAAGGGCAGGTTTCACACAATGAGTTGTTGATTGGATTAGTAGTCAGACCTAGTGCTTTCAAAGCAAACAGTTTATTCCTGCTTACAGAAGAAATGGAGCTGTTACAGTCCTATTCAAAACTAAGAAAAGACCAGAATTCATCATGCCCAAGGATCTCTCTCTTAACCAAGTAATAAGGTAAAGATAGAGAAGCATCCCACATGAATTGGCTTCTAGTACTGTTTTCCCTTGATGGTGCACAGAGTTATTGAAGTCAGGTCATATCAATCTCCAAAAAAAGCAGAAAAAAAGAACCAGGAAGAAAAATGGGATTGCAACAAAATATATAGAAGAATGAAGACAATATTCAAAAATGAATGTGGGAAATGCTAAAAGAAATAAAGAGACCTAGTAGGAAAAAATCAGCTGAAAAAGAATAAGAATAGAAACATGAATTTAAAGAAGTGGAGGGCTTGGGAACGGGCGGTGGCGCTGGAGGTAAGGTGCCTGCTGCCTTGCCTGCGCTAGCCTAGGACAGACCACAGTTCAATCCCCCGGTTCCCATATGTTCCCCCGTGCCTGCCAGGAGCAACTTCTGAGTGCATAGCCAGGAGTAACCCCTGAGCATCACTGGGTGTGGCCCAAAAACCAAAAAAATAAAAAAATAAAAAAAATAAAGAAGTGGAGGGCTTAACGGAATGGAACATTCGCAGAAGTCAAATGATTCTAACATCACCTGTGTGGAATACCAATGATCTACACCAGCCTCACAATTTATAGACTAACTTCTTAATTTCCTACATGTTGGTTGAGCTGTAGATCATGTACATTTATCTTTCAAAAAATCTACTACATGCATAAACATTTCATAGACTTTAACTTAATGTTTCTCTTTGTAAGTTTTTTTTTCTTTCTATAAGCAATAATTTAAGTGTTAGAAACAAAACTATACCCTAGGAATACAAAAAAATACAAAAATCCCTTCCTTACACCTATATTCATAGTAGCACTATTTGCCATAGCAAGACTCTGGAAACCACCAAGATGCCCTTCAACAGACGGATGTCTAAAGAAACTGTGGTACATATACACAAAGGAATATTATGTAGCTGTCAGGAGAGATGAAGTCATGAAATTTCCTATATATGGATGTTCATGGAATCTATTATGCTGAGTGAAATAAGTCAAAGATAGAGAGAAAGATGCAGAATGGTCTCACTCATCTATAGGTTTTAAGAAAAATGAAAGACATTCTTGCAATAATAATTTTCAGACACAGAAGAGAAAAGAGCTGGAAGTTACAACTCACCTCATGAAGTTCACTACAAAGAATGATGAGTTTAGTTAGAGAAATAACTACATTCTGATCTGTCCTAATAATGAGAATGTACGAGGGAAATAGAAAGCCTTTTTAGAGTATAGGTGGGGGTTGGGTGGGGAGGAGGGAGATTTGGGACATTGGTCATGGGACTGCTGCACTGGTGATGGGTTGTGTTCTTTACATGACTGAAACCCAAACACAGTCATGTATATAATCAAGAGGTGTAAATAAAATAAAATAATTATTAAAAAAAAGAAACAAAACTATTATCCTTCCTTGGGATTGGGGAAGAAAGTGCTGAGTGAGCTCACTGAGATTCTCTTTAACAAATTTTGGGAGGAATATCTTTTTCACCATTCTCAATGGGTTTCACCTGAGAGCTCATATAATATGAACAAGAAAAATTACTAAATCAGCTCTGTGTAAATATCAGTGGCCCCAGATAGAATCGAATTTGTAGGATAGTGCATAGTTTATGCCCTCCAGTCTCTATCAGGATTTTAAGAGCCATCACTGATAGTTGTTAAAAAAGAATGGGTCCTTTTGGTGTTCTCCATATCTAAAACTAACAGTATAGCTGCACACTTGAATTAATATCTCTGTGGGTATTCTTAAAAAGTAACGGAGAATGACCTGGAGTTGAATAGGGAATTAAATAAGGAGTACCTATGGAAAAGCACACCTACATATTTTCTATTCAGACCATTGACAGCATTGATATTGACAGATGTGTCTTTCTTCTGGAGACATTTTCTATCATATATTATGTATTTTTCTATTTTATACCACATACATATGAAAATACACAATTGCTGTGCTTTTTTTCTCTTGCTTTCTTTTCTTCAGTTTTCTAATAGTCTACTTTTATGGTGTATTTGTATTAGCCACATCTAACTAAATGTATTTAGTCTGCAAGCTTTATTTTCCCAGATTTCCATTTAAGTAGAACAATATTTAAATATCAGAAATGTAATATACTTTATTTCAGTATGTTTTTTCTTATAGAAACACATAAGTTCTTACAGATAATTTATGCATTAAACAAATTTTAAAAAGCAAAATTCTTAAGACCTTCATGTATAATCTGATATACCTTTCAATCTCTCAAAGAAAACTGTGATGAACTGTGGATATGCTTATTCATACATCTCTATTGCTACAAAATATGCTCCTGAAGCAGGTTTTTATTTTTGCCTTTTTCTTATAATTCTCTATAATATATATAACAAATTATATATATGTACATATAACTTATTTATAAAACATTACAACATATTATTGACTAAACCTCAAGAGATGACATGCAAAAGAGAATGGAAATCTGCTTCTTTTTTTTTTTTGAGGGGTGGCACACCCGTTTATGCTCAGGGGCTACTCCTGACTATGCTCTCAGAAATCGCTCCCATCTTAGGGGGACCATCTGGGACGTCAGGGATCTAACTGTGGTCTGTCCTAGGCTAGTGTTTGCAAGACAGATGCCTTACCTCTAGCGCCAAAGCTCAAGCCTGTGGAAATATGTTTCTTAATGGAAGTATATGTTGTACAGTGGCTAGAGCTCTTACTTTGCATTTGGATTAATTAGACCCTCAGCATCCAATATAATCTTCTGAACCTGCCAGAAGTGATGCCTAAGTGTAAACTCAGAAAAAGCCATTAACCTTGCGGAATGTGGCTTCCAACAAAAATCTTAAATTTTAATTGTTTCAGGATTTCTAAACTATATTATGTCCTTGAACAGTTCTGAGATATAAAAAGCTCTGAATTACACTTGTTATATTAAACCTCCATCAGTGTTTTTTCTGTGAATAACCTCAAATTTCAATCCAGAAATTGTGAGGAACCTTTAAATAGCAACTTCCTTTATATCTCTCTGAGATAGCAATTCGTCAGTACATATTGCTCTGCTAAGTATTGGTTATGGTTCATAAAAGAAAAAGAAATAACAACAGCAATCAGATAGACTCTCATTACCAAACCTACATCTGGTGCTTCTTGGTACAAATCATTACTTGCCCAATTCATCTGCTAAAAAGTGGCTAAAGACACACCCTCGGAAACCAGAAAATTACTAATGTTGGAGCTGATGAATCATTCTCATCATCATAATGGCAAAAACCATTGTGTGATTATTATAAATCATGTGCCATTATAAACTCTTTGGAAAATTTATTTCTTGGAATCTTCAACCATCTTTCTAAGGCTTGTGTATTTTATTTGTGGCTGAGTAAATTAAAGCAGAATGAAAGACTAAATAACTTATCCAAGCTCAGGCCCCTAGATTCTAAACTGTGTACAAGTGCTGCTTCTTTGTCTAGCATGATTTTCTCGAGATGGAAAAATCTTAATCTATCACCAGGCCAAACTAAACTAAACTGATTGGCATCTCTGAAATCACGTAGTTGCATGTTGCCACAGGTAAGATAAATATGGATATGGTTCACGTTTACTTTTCAATAGTAAAATTTACTTTTACTTTCAATAGATGATATTACAATTAACTCAAGTGTGATTCATGGATTAGATAAGAATAAAGAGGGTAAATTAATTTTTCAGATAGTAAAATGTTTACTAATAAAGAGATTATTCAAATAACAAAAATGGTTTCTAAACTACTGTCATTGATTTTTATACATTACAGGAAAATACACTGAAAAATAGAAAAATAGAAATTATAAGACTGTTCTAATCTTTGTTCTTCCTTTTTTTGAGCTTCAGGTTATACCATATTTCTATTTATTTATAGATTTTTTTCCAGCGAGTGTGAAGTTTTTAATGACTTAAGAGAGTGATTAATATTAAATATATTTGGAATTTCTCTAATTTAATAGGAAAACAATCTTCAAATACTTTTCATTTATTTCTATTTCTAAAAGAGTAGAATAAATTAAAATGTCTTTAAAACCACAGTAAACAAACACAGAAGTTGAATTATTCCATTTTGCTGCCAAACTAACTAATACAACTTAAAATAAAAGAATAATTTCCAAAAATAATAAAAACTAAGGTCATGGGTCTGGAGATGATATATGGTACAGTATGTTGGGCACTTGAGTTTCACGTGGTCCCTTGTCTTAAATCCCTGGAAACCCGTATGTTCTCCTGAAGTTTGAGTCAAAAATAACCCTTGCTAAGCATGATACAGAAACCTAAAATAAATGTAAACAAAGAACAGACTACCATCATGATTCTGGGTTTTGTTAGTGATTTGGTGATGTTCTGATTATTTTAAATTAATTTGAGATCTTTTTTGATATCCTACCACAATTTGAGCTAACCGTGCAAATCTTCCTTTCATTTCTCTCTTAAAAGTTTGAAAATCTCTGTAAGGAAAATCACGTGCTTGTGTAGTTCCTTTTTTCTCACAGCTCCAGCAACACTGCTTTGACATCTAAGTTTTTATTCTACATGTCAAAAACTGTGATACCAGTTAGGTATCTTGTACTGTAATTCAACCTATTGCTATACATGAGGGAATTGTCTCAGATTCCCTAATATTCTCCACAGGATCTGATTATTTCAGAGCAGTATTCAGAGAAACCTATATATTAACTAACCATATATATATATATGGTAGATATATATATATAATATGGTATATATATACCATATATTTGGTACATATATGGTATATATAATATGGTATATACATATATATGTGTAATCAGGATTTATTGCTAGTTCAGGAATGAGTCCTGATCTTTGTGTTTAGTAGATTATATGTTATACTGGGTATTAAACTGGGATCAGCTACATGCAAGTCAAGGGTCTCAACACTTGTTCTTTTTACATAGTCCTCCATTATGATTTCAATGCAAAATGTAATTCTGATTTGAAAATATACATAAGAAAAGTTATTTGTATTGGGAAACATACGTTTCATTTCTTCTCAAGGTAAACAACTTTACCTGAACTCTCACATTTTCATCACTGAGAAGTCCTCCTAATCTTATCCTTTGAAGATTTAATTGACATTCCCTGCATAAGTAAGAGTTGCTAAGTGTTTATTAGTGTTTCAACTCAAGCTGTGTTTCCTCTTTCTTCCCCAGAAATTATATGTGGGAGAAAGTCCCCAATTCCTAAACAACTACCGGTAGTTGGGTTTATTGGCAATCACTTGCCATTCTTTTTTGCTTATAAATTTCCCAAAAACATAAATTTAGGTGTGATTGAAAGTTTTATGTGCCAAATAGAAAATTATAAGATAAATTTGTTGCTCTTGTTCACAAGGGATTTCATATTTCTGTGCCAGCTTCAGAAATATAAATATATGAAATTTTTATCGTGACCACAGTATCATAGCTCCCATTTCATCTCTATGATCATGATTCATGATCCACTTGCTCTGAACAATGCTATCTGTTTGTTAACTAATAAAAATATTTTCCCTATTATATTTTTTTCTCTTTAGCAGTTCTTCATGTTTATCAAATTATAAAAGTATGACCAACCCCAGTTCTATATTTGTCATTAATAGGGTCTTCTAAGAACTTCCAGATTTGATTGCTAAGCACAGATTCAAGTTAGAATTGATTCCCAGTTCTGCCCTGACCGAATTAAAAGTTCTTTTTTCCTCTCCACTTTTATCCTACTAGCAGGAAGAAACCACAAAACATAAGCTGCCAAAAGCTTCAGAGAATTATTGTTTTATGAGCCTCATGTTCTCTTTCACTTTTTACAATGAACTCTATGGGATACTAGTAGATATACTTCATTGTTTTCCTCTCCGAAGTGAGGTCACAAAGTTGACCTTTCTCTTAAAAGATCACCATGATATATTACACCCTAGAGAATAAACACTATGTTAGGAAGCTCTGTACTGCATACATTTGGTGACTGAGTTGAGACCTGGTGGTCAGTGAACTGAAATAGCAGCATAATGTAATGAAGCCTTGCTTGGCTGTGATGACCAATGAACTAATGAGATTTTCTACAATGAACACACATCCTGCATTTTGTTTTATTTTATTTTAATTGAAAGTTTAGAAGGCGCTTCATGCTTCATAAATGTTCTGTTATTTTCAAATCAATCTACTATACTAGAAAACTTAATAAACAAATAGATAATGGTCCTGCTGAGTTGTTCAGCATTTCTTATTCATAACTCACTAGCTCCATGCACTGCCCATAGAATCTCATTGTTTTTGTTTATTTATTTGTTTAAGATATTAATTTTCAATAAGATATGGTTGGATGCAATAAAAGGTGATAAAAACCAGAACAACTATGTCTGAGCTATATTACATTTGCTGCTTTAGAATTATATCTAATGTATAATACATTTTTCCAATATAAATAAACAGTAGAACATTGTTTTCTCCATTCAGTTGTTTTTGTTTTGTTGTGTTTAGAAAAGCAAAAGAGTTATTTTAAGAAATTTGTTTATGTGTGATATATCATTCTGATTTTGTAGTCTACTGCAAATGATCCAGTATAAATGGTGTGTAAGTTATCATTAAGAGAATGCCAATAGTCAGAGATCTCTGCCCTGCACTTTCTTGTTTTGCTATAATTACAAACTTATCTTGAAATTAAATAATAGTAATAGAAATGCTTATGCCATAAGTTAGGTCAGCAGTTATATAAAAATGCATGTTAATAATCAGTATACATTGAAAGAATAAATATTGTATTTTCTTAAGTCCCATAAAGTAAAATTTTCTAAGTTGCCCCTACTTATTTAGTTGAATCTATTGCTTCACAACTACTTTAATATAATGCTTGTACATTTAAAATACATTTAAGACACTGAAAAATGTTCTGGACTCAGGATGAAGGAATACTCAGCTAACTGTAATATGTCAAATGTAATACCATTTCATTAATCATGGTCAACAAACTAGAGCCAGAAACACAGTCCTCGAGTTCTAAAACTTATGTTACTTTTAGTTTAAAATCTAATATTTAGGTGCCAGAGTGATAGTACATCTAGGAGGCTCTTGCCTTATTTCAATACACAGCATCCAGTTTGGTGTCCCGAGTACCTTTAGGAATAATTTTTAAGTTCACAACCAGAGTAACCCATGACCATCAATGAGCAAGGCTCCAAAGAAAATAATAATATTTATTGTGGACTGGATATTTAACACAGTAAGACGTTTTTGTCTTGAGTGTGCCTAAACTGGCTTCTATCCCTTGTATAGTCACTCAAACCTACCAGAAGTCATCCTGTGAGCAGAACCATGAGTGGAGTAAGTCCTAAGCAATTGCAGATGTGGTCCCAAAACAGAACTAATATTTATTGAAAGTAACATTGTAAATATGCATTATGCAATTAAATACTTTGGGAGTGCATCATTAAATAAAGCTATATATTTATGTATATATATATATCACCTTTAAATATATAACTCTTTTATTTACACCATTTACATATTTATCTGATTTAAACTACTTTGCCTCTCACATTTTGTGACCACGAATAAAGGCTTACATGAATATTTGCCTTTTAATACTTAACATATTTCACAAATATAATACCATAAAATTTCATCAATATTTTTGCAAATGAGAAGTGTGTTTCCATGTCCAGATATATATATATATATATATATATATATAGAGAGAGAGAGAGAGAGAGAGAGAATATTGTATTTTATCACTTCTTCCAATTAGTGCTTTGTGACCTTAATACCCATACTGTTTAAAAATTGTATTTTTAATTATTTAACAAAAGTGTTGCTTTCCCTGGTAGTTGCATCAATTTTCAAATTCACAAATAGTATAGAAAGGTTGCCTAATCGCTATATCATTTTATTACTTAGAGTTTCTAGTATCTTAAATAATAGCCATTCTCTTGTGTGTGATGTGACACCTCATTGCTTTTATTTCATAGTCCTAATAAAAATTTGATAAATACTTGATCATGTTCCTATTGACCATATGTGTGTCCAATTAGAAAAGTATTTATTTTTATCCTCTTCCAATTTGCAATTGATTTTTCTTTATAGTTTGATTTAAGGTATTTTCTATATTTTATATACTAATCCACTTTTGTTATTGTTTCTGATGTTTGGTGGCCAAATCAGAAATGCTTAGATTTTATTCCCGACTTTGCATTTACTTCTAGCAGTACATTAGGGGGCTGTATGGTGTGGTCAGAATTGGCCATATGGTGTGGCCCGAATTGAAAGACAAATTTTCTACCTGCTGTGCTATCTCCTGCTTCCATTAACCTCTTATTTTATATATAATGTACACATATCATGCCCACAGGATGCCTTTTTTATATTGAAAATTATTTATTTCAATATGAGAAACAGTTCAATTGGTCATATTTTCATTTGCTTAATTATTTTTCTTTTAATTTATGTCTTTGGAACTAAATTTAAAAGAATAAAAACAAAAAGTTAAGCTTGATATTAAAAAATCTATTACATATTTTTCTCTATGTATTTTATAGTTTTAGTCCTTATATAGAAAACATTAATTTAGTTTTAATTTACTTGTATATCAGAGTAGATTTCTGGGACAGCTAGGGTATTCCACTTCACAGCAGTCTCTGTATTCATATTTATACCAGTCCGGGAATGGATGTATCAGCAGCATGATCATACAAGAAACAGTCATAGGAGAAGGTGCATAGGGGCCAGGGGGCTGAGCAGCCTCTTGAGTTGAAATGAGTCAGCTGTGTTGAGCTGCTTTTCCTGCTGACTTTTATTAGCTAGAATTAACAGAATGAAGGTATATCACCTGAGGAGCTGTGTTGACAAAATTAAGGGTACTTATGTTAATTAAACCTAGTTGGGTCCCTAACCAAGCTTGGCTAGGTTTTTAAGACTCAAAAAGGTTGTGCATAGGAATGGGAAAGCAGGGAGTGATTTAAAAAATCATATACATCTGTCTACAGTAGATCATGATTCATTTTAATTGTTTTCACATGTCATCTAGTTTTTCATCAATGTATACTGAAGAACCTTTTACTTCATTATAAATACTTCAGATTTAACTCATAATAAATTAGTTGCCCATATATGTTTGGCTTTGAGTATTCTTAATTCTGTCCTATTGATGTCAATGTCATTTTTTACTAATATCATGGCTTTATGATTAATATTACTTCATACTTTAGTGTAGTTAGAAGTTGAGGATTTAATGCCTCCCATTTTGTTTATCTTCAGGTTTTCTTTTTTGGCGAAAAGGCTGTGCTCAAGTTCTCTACTCAGGGATCACTTCTGCTGTACTCATAGGAACTTATGGGTGTCAGGAATTGAACACTAGTCTACAAATTGGCAAAGCAAATTGACCTACCATTGTATTATCTCTCTGGCCATTCAGCTTGTTTTGTTGTTGCTTATTTTTGTTGCTATTGCTATTCCAGGATATTTCATTCTCCCTATAAATTTCTGTTGTGAATGCTACACTGATGGGGGTGTTCCTTTTATGCCTGACACCCAACTATGAACATATGTGTAATCATGGTGCTTAAAGATATTATTAAAAAAAGAAATGCTGTTGTTTTTTGTGGTTGTTACTTATGTGAAAGAAATAATTGGTGTTTTGATGGCAATTACCTTGAATCTTTATATAATATAGCATTTAAAAATATTAGTTACTGCAACCCATGAATACTTAATTACCTTTTCATTTCTTTATGTTTCATTTTACTTCCCTTATCAAGATCTTATTTCCTTTAGGTGAAGATCTTTCAACTCTTTGTTAATTTTATTTGAAAGGATTTAATTATTTTAATACATTTATAAGTAGGAGTATTTTCTTAATTTATCTCTGTTTTTTGGGGGTAGAGAGCATAACATATTTTACAGCTTCCCTAAATCTTATACATTTATTATTTTTCATGTTTTTTGACAAAATCATTCTGATATTCTCTGTATATTTTTATAATACCTAAAAATAATGAAAGATTCACTTTCTCTCTAAGGAGCTTCAAAAATCAGCAGCTTCACTAGTGAATTCTACCAAGCTGTCAAAGAAGTTCATGTTATAATAATGACTAGAATTTGGCATTTTCAATATGGCGTAAGAATAATTTCAAGGAAAAATAGCAGATCAAAAGGGTGGTATTCTAGTAGAAAGTCTGACTAATTTTTAAAATATTAAGTTGCTAAAATTTTCTACAATTAAGTGCTTTTCTAATGTTACTTTCTTAAGCCATGATATCATTAATAAATTATTTTTAAGTTATATATGATTTAGTAGAATCATTAATGTTAGGGTGATTTATGGAATGGTGGGAAAAATAAGTAAAAAAAAGTACAAATATAAAAGGAACAGTATATTCAGTTTGAGAAACAGAGATATAGAGTAGCAAGTAAGATTCTTGCCTTGCACATAGCCAACCTGGGTGATTCTTGACACTATATTTGGCATTCTAAGCACCAGTAGGAGTAATCCTGAGTATCGGGCCATTAATAAGATATGACCCCAAAATAAACCAACACAGTTTTATATAAAGTAAAATTGTCAGTTCCTAGAGTTCCAAAACAATACTGATAGAGCAGTAGGTCGCTTGGTATTTATCCACAATTGAAAGGCACTTTAATTTCCTATTTTACGTATGGATAATAAGCTACTCTTCTGACTAATATGGGAAGAGTTTACATGCTAAAATAAAGCCTATTATAATGTGTATCATTATTTTCATTGACTTTACTAATCTTCCCTTTAAGACTGTATGGCACATGTTTTTTTTTTAATGAGGTTATTCTCTTATTTTTAGGCAACTTAAACTTAAGTGCAAGTTATGATACACTCAGAGATAGCTTTGTTGTTAATATTTACAGAGACAGAGTCATTGTTCATTTTTTCACTTAATGCCTTTTTATGTGATAAAAGATCGAATTAAATCATATGAATATATTCTACATTTGCCTCTAATATTTCATGTTGTCATTCTTTTTTTATTTTTTTAAAATTTTATTTTATTTAAATCATGATGATCTACCAAATTCTTTAAAATTGAATTTCAGACATATAGTGAATCAGAGCCATTCCCACTACTTGTGTTGACCTCCTCCACAAGTGATCCCAGAAAGCATCCTATACAATCAACCTTTGTCCCCTGACTTGCCAGTATAAAAGGCCCATTTTGAATTTAGATTGTTATAGTTTGAGTCTCTTGATTCTATTGTTTTTTACTTTGGTTTGGGTATTTAATTCTGTCTTTTTTTTCCTTTTGTCATTCTTTTTTTATATTTCCAAATAACATAAAGTTCCAGAATAGTAGCTAAAAGTGTTTTTTAGGTGAGAAGCCACATTTTTTATACCAGATACCAAATGGTCTTAAATTGCTAGCCCTATTCACCAACACAGGAAGCTACTGACAAACACTACTCCAAACCAAATAAGACAAATAAACAAAATAGAAAAATACAAAATTAGTCTAAATGCTTAAACACTTCTCTGATTTGTTCCACTTCCCAGATCAGGGAGCTGAATTTCTCTTTTTTTTTTATAAGGCTGAGTATCTTTTTATTTGTTTGTATCTATTTGTTTGTTTTTCTACCTATCTATCTTTCCCTCATACATGTGTGTATTTTACAAACCTGCATGAATGAACACATATTTTCTAAATAAAGTGATTTAATTTACAATCTTGTAAATAAAGAATAATAGAAGAGAAACAGATGACACTGTGTCTTTATTTTTGTGTTCCTAATAAGTAACAACGGGGCTTTTGCTACAATAAAACTCCATTGTTGTCTCTGAGACGTATTTAGAAACTGAGTGCTACAGATACTCATTTACATACTGTCTAAAAAAAACCTTGTGGCAATAGAAAATATTATTTTCATGCCTATGTGTAAATACATCTTCTTTAAGAAATACAACTCATGCATGGAACATCAAGAATGAATGAGTAGTGAAGGAGAAGCAAATTATGGAGAAATATGTATTTTTCTTTACATTATCACTTATTTTGTCACACCTGGCAGTTCTCAGGAGTTGACTTCTAAGCCCTGCATTCAAGAATCACTCCTAACAGACTTTGGGACCATTTGGCCATGTGCAAGGCAAAGTCCACATGCGAGGCCACTTCCAAGGTAAACTGCTGTAGTATTCCTCCAGTCCCAGAAATAAATATTTTGAGAACTCAATAAATATGTTTCACTCTTGTTAGTGAATGTGTATGTTAATGTTCAAGGTATTCAAAGGAAAGCATAGAAAATTAAAGTTCAACTAGGCCTTGAACTAGTTTGGTTATTAGTTTGATTATGTACATTCTGTACTGGTATGCAGCATCAGAATAAATGAGCAGACAGAAAACGAATTAAAGACTTGAATGAGGTTCTGCCTTTATTAGTGTTTTTGTACTAATTAGGTACAAAATGCTTTCAACTATGTATCAGCAGTCATGGTATAGATTTCACCAGGAAAAGATGTTTTGCAGTTTCTCACAGAAGTAAATAAGAAAGGTAGGTGAGAAGAATTTTAGAGTAAATCTGCTCATTATTGAAAATCTATTTTTCAGACATTTTATTTTTTGCTTCACAGCTTATTTTCAAGATCATGATTAATATTGATGGTAAAGTTATGGAAAGACAGTATACTTAAGAGACAGTATGTTCTTTCCTCATATATCTGAATGTCCTCTAGGGATACATACTTGGAGTGATGTATCTGCATGCTAGTTTACATAAAGGGCACAATTATTGGCTGTGCATAAATTCTTGATGCCCATAACAGCTGCATGCTTATAAAGATTTGCATTTTGAATTCGAGATTGAGTCCACTGGGATTGTGAAGATTTTACATAGGGATTTCAATATGGCTCACTTGTCCATGTATTCTATAATAATAGTTATATTAACAGTAAATACTTTTTAAACACTTAATGTGTGCCAAGACACATTTTCACTCATTTAGTCCTCATAACAGTACCACAAGGAGCTATATTTTACTGTATCTGTTTCTTTGAAAGACGAAAGACAAATATGATTCATTGAAGGGCATGGTTATAAAAATACAAAAGTTATTAAACTTTCCTAAAGTGATAGTTAATTAGTGAAAGAGATTACCTCATAAATAGACACAACAGTTTTAATATCTTGAGAATCAATAGCCAGAGGGCTGTCCTGTTCAGAAACATGCAATAGAGCTCGGTTTATATAAAAGTTGAATGAGTAATGAGTTGTGTATAAAATTTCAATCACAGTTGTTCACACAAAGAACAACTTTGCAAACATATTTAGACAATATGTCTTACTTCAAAAGACGATGTCATATCAAATTTAACAAATTTTAGGACAATATTTTACAAAGTATATTTCTGAAATTAAACAGTAACTTCAAGCTAGTAGAAACATGTTTGAATTTAATTAACTGTGTTTTTTCTAGAAACTCAAAGATAATAATGAAATTCTCAATCAGTGTCATTTCATAGTCAACAAGACACAGATGACGAGCAGGAGTAATATTACAGTAGGTC
>PVKC010008711.1:0-27691 GCA_004027635.1 Crocidura indochinensis
AGATTAACCTAAATCCAGGGTGGGGTTACATCTGCCCCTTTTTTTTTTCTTTTAAAGACAAAAGGCATAAGTTATGTAGCTTCCGCCTATAGCCTAAAGCGGGTAATATTTGCAATGCAACAATGTAATAAAGTGAAAATCTAACATACCAGCCCTTTTCAAAAACATAACATTTTTGCAAAATATACCATATACCTGTTTTGTTTTTATTAAAAACAAAAGGGGGAATTGTTGCATATGTAAACATTTTTAATCTTATCATGATTTGGAATTTTTATGGACCCACCCTGATCCTACCCTGATCAGTGATTGGACCCTACTCTAGGGTGGGACCTGGCTTTCTGCCCCTACCTTAGGGTGGTACCTGACTCTAATGTATAAAAGAGAAGCCTGTGGAAGGCTTGGGGGCTTTTTGGTTGGAATTGATGCTGAGACTTCGGACCTCAGTTATTTCAACGGAATAAAGCTGATATTTCCACAAATCTGACTCTCCGTGAGCTGTTTACCCACCGATTGACCTCAGAACCACTAGTTACTGGGAGGTAGACGCGTACCCCGAGTTGAAGGGGAGAGACCTCGTCCTCCCTACCTCCGTTAGTGAACCTCGTTTGGGTCGGATTTCTTCAGGGTGGTACCTGATTCTGGGGTATAAAACAAGGGTCTGTGGAAGGCGGGGGGCTTTTGGGTTGGAACTGATGCTGAGTCTTCAGACCTAAGTTCTTTCCACCGAATAAAACTGATATTTCCACAAGTCTGACTCTCCGTGAGCTGTTTACCCGCCGATTCACCTCAGAACCGCTGGTTACTGGGTGGTAGACGCGTTTTCCGAGCTGGAGGGGAGAGACCTCGTCCTCCCTACCTCCATCAGCGAACCTCTCCTGGGAACAGATTTCTACACATGTGAAGAAAGAAAAAGTAATACATAGGTCAAACATTAAAAAAGATTGTATAGCCTGAATTCTGGAGTGATGGAGGCCAAGACCTTCTCTTTGAAACTTGATCAACCCTTAGTCAAGGCTATAGGTTTTTGAGAAACACATTCACTATCTCTGTCTTTTCTCTTCATTAAAGAAAATATAATTCTGGCATAATGTGATCCGTGATTAGAGTTAATGCAGTCTCTAACATCTTCCAGATGTTTTAATGTTAATCATGTTGCTTTAGACATTATAAATGTGATTTGTCTAGTGATTTTGTTTGTGTATTTATTTATTTATTGGAGAAAGCCTTTTTTTCTTCTATCAGGGAAAAAATTAAATCAGAGACTCAGTAAGTTATTTAAGATAATTTACAATATGCTTAAGATAGTACTAAAAATAGTATATAGTCAATGGCACATTCTCAAAAAGAATGCATATTACTCATACAGAGGTCTAATTGTGCCAAAATATCAGATGGATCTTCTTAATAAAATTCTTATTGTGTGCCTTAAAATATTTTATGGTCATAAAATTTTTTTGTTTGTTTTTTGGGCCACACCGGTGATGCTCAGGGGTTACTCCTGGCTATGCGCTCAGAAGTCACTCCTGGCAGGCACGGGGGACCATATGGGGAACCGGGGGATCGAACCCTGGTCCATCCTAGGTTAGGGCAGACAAGGCAGGCACCTTATCTCCAGCGCCACCGCCCGGCCTCCATAAAATTTTTTTTGCCAGTTTTAGTTTGAGGTTGAAAATATAAAATATCTTATTCTGGAAGGTATCTTAGTTAGGACCCAGAAATTTTATCTTTATGATCATTTTAGAATCTATTGAATATGTTTCTCTATTATGTTTCTTTGGGGTTCTACCTAGGTCCACTTTTTAGAAACATATGGAAGTATGTATGTGTATGTGTTACATGTGTACATGCTTATTGTAGAGAAGGCATGTATGTGTATGTGCTGTGTGTATGTGCTTATTGTTAGAGCAAAATAACACTTTCATTCTTTTTTTTTAAATGTGGTTTCTGGACCACACCCTATGGCGTTCAGGAGCTAGTCTTGGTTCTACGCTCTGAAATCGCTCTGGCAGACTCTGTGGACCATATAGGATGCTCAGAATAGACCCAGGTTGGCTGCATGCAAGACAGATGTTCTATTATAAAATAAAATATATATTTTACTATGTGTACACATATAAACGTATACATTTCTAGGATTAACATACATATAATACTAAAAATACCACACTATTTAGAGTATTTGGTTAATATTTATGAAAATTTAACATCTCTAAACTCTTTCCACTGCCAAATTTTACTTGGCTGAAGTTACCAAAGAGCCTAGGAAATTGTTGTCTCAAAAAAATTAATTGTAAAATGAATTTTTAATTATAATTGGCTTTTATTTTGAGGTTTATATTTAATTAAAAAGCATTTCATATGTATTAGGTATTCTTTGCTTCCAAAATTTATGTTGAACATCTGCGGATTGTTGTTTTTGCATTGTAAATGATCATAGCTAATTGATTGCTTTATTTATGCTTAAGAGGAATGTCTTCCTCCAATATAAGTCAAAATTTTAGATACATTTGATTATCCATTTTACTCAGTCAAAATTGAATTTAACTCAGTAAAAAAAGTCTTAAGATGTTAAGCACAACCTTTTAAATTTTATTTTATTGAAAACACTGTGATTTAGAAAGTCCTTCAAAACAAAGTTGGGTGTCATATCAGGGTCAATCACATCATCAATGGTGACCTTCCTTCACCAGGGTTCCCAGAGTGCATCCCATACCACCACACCGTGTCCCTCAGACTGCCAGTATGACAAGCCTTTATAAGATTAGATTGTTAAAGTTTGAGTCTTTTGATCCCATTTTTGTTGTCTTTGGTTAGGATATTTAGATTTAAATCTATCCTTCCACCCCCTAGCCCCCTTTTGTGGATTTTGGTTCACACCCGGTGAAGCTCAGGTGTAACAAGAACATTGTGAAAATCATTGTATCTCCAATGAGGTCATTAAGACATTGTCAGGAAATTTAATAAGTTTTTGTTGGTAGTTGATCATCCTCTTACTTCCTTTGTTTCTGAACCTTAGATGACTTCAGATAGACATTGGTGTCTCAGTTGCTGTGTTCCCACAGAGATGGCAGTATTAAAAAAACAGTTGCTAAGGAATTCTAACCACTATTGCTGATACTGCAGCTCTTTAGGGATGTTTTTGGATGCCACGTCTTCCAGAAGTATGAGAAGTGAGGGTAGGGCACCTGCAAAAGAAATTAACTTAAGTATCAGTATATGTAGAGATTTTTGGTCAGGTACAAAGAGTCATAGGAGTGGTGAAGCAGGGTACTTGACAGAGTGGCTAATCAGGCATTGCTTAGGCAAGGAGGGAGGGACTTTGCCCACTCTCTTTTTCCAATATTGTAGCTTTCAGCTTAGTGGTCAGTGTACCCATAATAATTCATAGGTTGGTTTACACTTTTAATAAAAGTGAATCCATGGAGCTTCTTGGATGCAGAAATTACAACTATATTTGTGGTTTGGTTTCGGCTCTATATTCTTTAAACTTGATACACAACTACATATAGATTTTTTTTTTGAGCCACACCTGGCAATGCTTAGGGGTTATGTTTAGAAATTACTCCTGTTGGACTCAGGGGATCATATGGGATGTTGGGGATTAAACCCTAGTCAGCTGTATGCAAGATAGGTTCTTATATAGACTTAAATTTATAAAGACGGGGAGCCAGGAGGTGGCGCAGGAGGTAAGGTGCCTGCTGCCTTGCCTGGGACGGACCACGGTTTGATCCCCCGGTTCCCATATGGTCTCCCGTGCCTGCCAGGAGCGACTTCTGAGCACATAGCCAGGAGTAACCCCTGAGCGTCACTGGGTGTGGCCCAAAAATTTATAAAGACATTCATATAGACTTTAAGTTAAATACTTATTCCTTGAATTACTACTTATTAAGGATTCTCAATTACATAGTTGGTTTGGAGTTCTATACTGCCAGACTTTTTAGAGCAACTATCTTATATAAAGAATTATTCCATAAACAATAGGTAAAATAAACTTTGAAAAAACAAGGGAAGTAGTGATAGTATTGGCAAATTTGTTATTACTAGCAAACAAATTCAAAAAAACAATGAGAAGTATATTAAAATGTTTGTTGTTGTGCTGAAAATGCCATGGAAATCCAAGAAAAACCTACCTAATTTGAATATTAAGTCTCCCAGAATATTTGAAATGGATTTGGCAACCAATTCAGAGATGTTGTCTTAGCCCACCTCTACATCTGCTCCCTCACAGAATATCCTGTTTCTCTCTTATATTTGATGTGATCTTAAATATTTAAGTATAGAAATAAAGTGGAACTGGCAAGGTGGCATTAGAGGTAAGGAGTCTGCCTTGCAAGAGCTAGCCAAGGAAGGACCATGGTTCCATCCCTGGCGTCCCATATGTTCCCCCCAAGACAGGGGCAATTTCTGAGTGCTTAGCCAGGAGTAACCCTTGAGCATCAAATGGGTGTGGCGGAAAAAAAAAACAAAAAAAAAACAAACAAAAGAGAAAGAAAAAGTAATTGTAAGTTGGATATCTCATTATTGTTTGTGCACGTGTCTTAATAATATTAAGATTATAACATATAAGATTAAACATGAACTCTATAAAGAAATTGGCATAAATTACTGTTGAATTCAGCATTTACTTCTCAGGAAGTAAATTTTTACTGATACTTAATACTTCTGGCAGTTTTTTTTATAGTCTTTTTTTTTTTTTTTTGGTTTATCAGGTCACACCCGTTTGATGCTTAGGGGTTACTCCTGGCTAAGTGCTCAGAAATTGCCCCTGGCTTGGGGGGACCATATGGGATGCCAGGGGATCGAACCGCGATATTTCCTTGGCTAGCGCTTGCAAGGCAGACACCTTACCTCTAGCGCCACCTCACTGGCCCCTTTCTAGCAGTTTTTTTTTTAAAGTTCTAAAACATTTAGGGGCCCGGGAGATAGCATGGAGGTAAGGCGTTTGCAAAAGGTCATCGATTCGAATCCCGGTGCCCCATATAGTCCCCCGTGCCTGCCAGGAGCAATTTCTGAGCATGGAGCCAGGAGTAACCCCTGAGCACTGCCGGGTGTGACCCAAAAACCAAAAAAAAAAAAAAAAAAAGTTCTAAAACATTTTAGTATACCCAAAGACTCTCCTAAAACTCTGTAAAAGTTCGAAATTTTCTGAGGGAACATTGGCCCTGACTCAGTGGTCAGGATGTATATGATCTTCTCACTACTACCTTCTGCTTTGAGTGGAGGTACCAGTTAGGATAAGCCCTTATATTTTGAACCTTGAAATAAACTATTTAATATTGTTGTATGTCATGTAAAGCTTATACACTATTAGTTTTATTATTGTATATTGATTTATTTTTAATGTTGTTTTGAATTTTGGGCCATAGAAATTATTCAGTGGTAATTCTACACTCTTCTCATGGGTTTTCTCTGTGAAAACATGCAGACTGTTGAGCTGCCTCTTAGGTCATGATATTATTTCACCTGGGCCTTTCAAACAGTGTTCAAGAAGCCAGAGGCCACTTCCATTGGAAATTGGCCAACAGAGTTAAATAGATCATCTTTAAGGACTTCATGTGCTGCAGTGATTGTAACTGGGACTTTCATGGTGCTGAGGACCAAACTTGGGTCACTAATTCAAGGCATCTGCTCTTTATCACTGAAATTTCTCTTGCTATCAAAGTTTTACTGGAAAATTAAGCTTTTCCACATTCTCAGTTCTTAATAATTTATTATAATTTACTTACAAAATTTAGAACTATGGTCAGAAATTATTAATATTATCCAATTTAAATAAAAGACTTTCTGCCCTCTTTATGTCCAAAGTTTCTAGGAAAATAAAACATTGCATCTTAATTTTTGGACACTGTTCAAAGCTGTCTATTTTCAGATCTTCTCAAATATTATTAATGATTGTTATTCATCTCCAGAATGCATTATAATATGAAACAAGGTTCAAGTATGCTTTGAAGAACCCCTTCCCTGAAAATTACTGGCCACAGAAATGCTGATATAGTCTTTTCCTGGATAACAGAATAGCCTTCAATCTGGGAAATGGTGAATGAGAGGATAGTAGAGAGAATAGAAGAGAGAAAAGGAAACACATTAAACAAAGATCCATCCATTCTTAGGCTTTTATATGAGCAAATACTATCCAATGAATCTGGACCATTGTCCTGGGGTTAGACTATAGAGAGCCTAATTCAAGGTTAAGGGACATATTACAGTTTATATAGGAATTTGATCAGAAGTTATAATGAGGAAAGTGACTGTGATAGTAATATTCATTGTTGAGCACTTGCTTTAGGAGTCTTACTGCTTTATGTGCATTAACTCACTTCACAGGATATATTACATTTTATTTGTAAGGAATAAACAAAAAATGCTTATTAACTTATGTAAGATTCTTAACAAGTGTAATTTCAGATATGTTTTTATATATGTTATCTTATTGACTAAAAATGTTAAAGAAGAAGATTAATTTGAAATCTTGTGTAGACTAAAAGAAACTAGGTAAATCCATATATGAGATCTTAGCCTCTTTATTAATATGATGGTAGAAGAAGTTGAAAGGAAGGAATGAAGTTCAGAGGTCCCAAGAGGAAAACACTAATACTGAATATTTTACTTCAATTGACAGCATCATATTAATTTAGGATGAATAATATCTGCTGTTATTCATAGCTGATAGTGGCATATTGTCCAAAGAGAATAGAATAGAAAAATTCACACAGAAGTGGAGTGACAGAGTAAAATGAGAAATCTAAATATACTCAGTTGGACATGTCAGTTTTCCAGTATTAATTGACTGTATTTTGGGAGAGAAAGGACTGGAGTTATCTACTATGGTGATGGTTGAGATATGGTGATATTTTTAGGAACAAGAACGTGACAAGAACTGAGGTTAGATAAAGGGTTCTTGGGACCTGCTCAGTGTTATAATTCTTTGGAGTAAAAATATCAGAGAAGAATATTCACCTTTAGAAAAATGGAAAATATAATGATGCACAGACTCTATGGAAACAGAAAGTAATCCATTAAAGAGAACAATGAGCTTGAATGCAGCAGGGATGGTTTATATAGTTTCTTGACTTTGATCAGTTTGGCTGTTATTAGTGGGAGCTCTGATCCCACTAGATGCCATTTATCTGTCCTCATTATCCTATGCTATCATTTGGTCATTTATCAATGATTTGGTGTATCATTTTCCCTTGTAAACCACACTTTTTCACCATAATATATAAAAAATACAAATCGAAAATACTTATTTTCTTATTTATTGAGTTCCTAGTCCGCATATTGAAATAGTATTTTATAAAGCATATGGTTCAGTGAAGCTACCAGTTTACCAGTGTACCATGTATTTTACATGCATCTATGTATAATAAATACTTAACTTAATGTCTAGTATAATATGTGATATTATATAATCTGTAAAATAAATGGAATATATTTTATTTGTTTTTTATTATGTTGTTTCAATATTTTTATTAATGAACTTTCCCTAATTATTAAAAATTATTGTGGGGCCCGGGAGATAGCATGGAGGTAAGGCATTTGCCTTTCATGCAGAAGGTCATCGGTTCGAATCCTGGTGCCCCATATGGTCCCCTGTGCCTGCCAGGAGCAATTTCTGAGCATGGAGCCAGGAGTAACCCCTGAGCACTGCCGGGTGTGACCCAAAAACCAAAAAAATATTATTGTAATTGTGGAAGAAAATCAAATATGTCCTAGAATGGTACTGCATATGTAAGCACACATTTGAATATTTTCATTCTTCTTTCTAAGGCAGTAGAGTTATTTTGAATAGCCAAATTAGTGACATACTTGCTAATTAACTTTACCAGATTATAATCTGTCATAATCCTCTGCATAATCATCTTGCTAGACCTTCCATCTATAATATTACTCAACATGCTCTTTTTAATTGTAAAGTAACACACAGTCTATTACTTTCTCAAAGCCCTTTCAAAATAGCGACTTCAAAATGTATGAGTAACAGGATAAATGATTATTCAGGATTATCCTTAGCATTGCTATTATTTAGAATTAAAAATATCAAAACATGATTTGATGGCAATTTTTGACTCAATTAAACTGGACTATTGGACAGCTCTCAGATGTCATAATTTATGACAATTACCTACAACAGATGGAAGCAACATTTTATATATTAATAATGTCAGTATTTGCTGATTTAAGAATTTTTAAATAATATCTTTATTTAAACACTGTGATTACAAACCTGACTATAGTTGGGTTTTAGTCCTAAAATGAACACCCCTTTTCACCAGTGCAAAATTCCCATAGCCAATGACACCTCCACCCCCGGCCTGCATTGAGGGCAGGCTTTCTACTTCCCTCATTCATTGACTTTTTTTCTTGGCTTTTTGGGCCACACCTGTAACACTCATGGGTTACTTGTGGCTATGCGCTCAGAAATCACTCCTGACTTGGGGGACCATAAGAGACGCTAGGGTTCAAACCAAGGTCCATCCCAGATCAGCCATGTGTTAGGTAAACACCCTACAGCTGTGTTATTGCTTTATTGATCTTTTATGATAGTTCTCAGTGTAGTTATTTCTCTAACTGTAGTCAACACTTTTTATGGTGAGCTTCATATTGTGAGTTGGTCCTTCTGGCTCTCATCTCTGGGAATTCTTTCAATAATGTCTTTTGTTTTTCTTAAAACCCATAGATGAGTGAGACTACTCTGTGTGTCTCTCTCCCTCTGACTTATTTCACCAGCATAATAGATTCCATGTACAACCATGTATAGGAAAATTTCATGACCATCTCTCTTGATGTCTGCATTATATTCCATTGTGTATATGTCCCATAGTTTAGTCAGTCATTCATTTGTTGAAGAGTATCTTGGTTGTTTCCAGAGTCTGGCTGTTGTTCGTAAGTAGTGCTGCAATGAATATAGGTGTGAAGAAGGTATTTTTGTATTGTGTTTTTGTGTTCCTAGGGTATATCCCTAGAAGTGGTATTGATGGGTCATATGGGAACTCAATTTCCAGTTTTGTGAGGAATCTTCATAATGTTTTCCATAAGGGCCAGACATCCCCACCAGCAGTGAATGAAAATTCCTTTCTCCTCACCAGCAATTATTGTTCTTGTTATTTGTGATGTGTGTCAGTCTCAGTGGTGTGAGATGGTACCTCATTGTTGTTTTGATTTGCATCTCCTGATGGTGATATGGAGCATTTTATCATGTGCCTTTTGCATTTCTTCTTTGAGAAATTGTCAGCTCATTTCTTCTCCCGATTTTTTGATGGGTTGAGATGTTTCTTGTTAAGTTCTGCCAGTACCTTCTATATTTTAGATATTAACCCCTTATCTGATGTGTATTGGGTGAATTCTCCAATTCTGTGGGTGGCTTTTGTATCCTAGGCATTATTTCCTTTGAGATGCACAAGCTTCTCAGCTTCTCAGATATAGTCCCATTTGTTTATCTCTGCTTCAACTTATTTGGAGAGTGCTGGCTCCTTCCTAAAGATGCCTTTAGTCTCAATGTCGTGGAGTATTTTACCTACTTTTTGTTCTGAATACCTTATGGTTTTGGGTCTGATGTCAAGGTTTAATCCATTTGAATTTGACCTTTGTGCATGGTGTTAGATGGAGGTCTGAGTTAGCTTTTATGCAAGTGGATGACCAGTTGTTGTGCTAACACCACTTGTTGAAGAGGCTTTTCTTGCTCCATTTTACATGTCTTGCCCCTTTATCAAAGATTCCTTGATTGTATATCTGAGAAACAGTCTCTAAATTCTCAAGATTCTTTCAATGATCTGAGGGTCTGTCATTATTTCAGTACCATGTGGCTTACTGACTATAGTTTTGTAATACAATTTAAAGTTGGGAAAACTGATGCTCCCATATTCCTTTTCCTAAGGGTTGTTCTAGCTATATGCGGGAGTTTCTTGATCCAAATGAATTTCAGGAGTGTTTGTTCCACTTTATTGAAAAATGTCATGGGTATCCCATGATGAATTGCATTAAATCCGTACAATACTTTGGGTAATATTGGTATTTTTTTTAATTTTTTTTTATTTTTGATTATGAGAACAAAGATACAAAGAAAGAGGGTAAGGTAAGGTTACAGTGGAAGGATAGTCACCCATAGGCAGAAGAAAGGCTGAGCGCATGGCTGCTGTTTTTTTGTTTGTTTGTTTGTTTGTTTTATGGTCTCTGGGTGTCCGAGGAGGCTGGTCTCTGGATACACCTTGGTCTTAGCGGCATCTTGGTCTTAGCAGCTCGGTGGAAAGGAGACGGAGGGTGGTTCCCCAGAGACGCCTTGGTCTTAGTGGCTTAGGTGTTCCTCAGTGTAGCAGCTCAGCGGCAAAGAGGCAGAGGAGAGGCCAAGCACCCGGCTTCTGGCATTTTTAAAGTCCCAGTGTGACCAATCGCCTAGTTCGGACAGCCCCACGTGTGTCATGAGCCATCTTCCCCAGGTTTACTTGGTGCGGCTGCTCGGCGGCAAAGAGCAGAGGAGAGGCCGAGAGCCCGGCTTCTGGCATTTTTAAAGTCCCAGTGTGACCAATCGCCCGGCTCGGACAGCCCCACGTGTGTCGTGAGCCATCTTTCCCGGGTTTTCTTGGTGCAGCTGCTCGGTAGCGAAGAGCAGAAGAGAGGCCGAGAGCCAGGCTTCTGGCCTAAATTTGTTTTTATCCCCCAATTCACAATAGAGACCAGGCAAAGGGCCTGTGTTGAGGTGTATATGGGGTGTATTTACTGTACCTCCTCTTTCTATACAGTCAGTGTAAAGAACACAGCCTGTGGTAAGAATTGGGAGGGAATATTGGTATTTTAATGATTTTAATCCTCCTAATCCATGAGCCGGGTATGTGTCTTCATTTCCTTGTGTCCTCTCTTATTTCTTGAGGCAGGGTTTTGTAATTTTCTTTTTGTAGGTCCTTCACATCTTTAGTTGATTCCAAGATATTTGAGTTTGTGTGACACTAATTGAATGGGATTGTTTTTTAATGTTCATTTCTTCTCTCTCATTATTGGTGTACAAGAAGGCCATTGATTTTTGCATGTTAATTTTGTAGCATGCCACTTTACTTTATGAATCTATTGTTCTAGAAGCTTTTGGGTAGAGTCTTTAAGGTTTTCTAAGTATAGTATCATGTCATCTGCAAACAGTGAGATCTTGACTTCTTCCTTTACTATCTGGATGCCCTTCATATCTTTTTCATGCCTAATTGCTATGGTAAGAACTTCCAGCATTACGTTGAATAAGAGTGGTGAGAAAGGGCAGCCTTGTCTTGTACCAGATTTTAGAGGAAAGGCTTTTAGTTTATCTCCATTGAGAATAATATTTGACACTAGCTTGTGGTAGATGGCCTTGACTGTATTGAGAAAAGTTCCTCGCATTCCCATTTTGATTAGAGTTTTTATCAACAATGGGTGTTGTACCTTATCTAATGCTTTCTCTGAATCTATTGATAAGATCATATGGTTTTATTTTCTTTTTGTTGATATGGTCTATTATGTTGATTGATTTATGTATGTTAAACCATCCTTACATTCTGGGAATGAATCCTACTTGGTCCTGGTGTATGATCTTTTTGATGATCATATTTGGATCATATTTGCCAAAATTTTGTTGAGAAATTTTGCATCTGTGTTCATCAGGACTATTGGTCTGTAGTTTTACTTTTTTTGCAGCATCTCTGTCTGGTTTTGGTTTCAAGGTGGTGTTAGCTTTGAAAAAACTGTAGGGAGTGTTCCTGATTCTTCAATTTCATGAAAGATCCTGAAAATGATTGGTAGTATTTCTTCTTGAAAGGTTTGAAAAAATTCCTTAGTGAATCCATTTGGTCCTGGGCTTTTGTTTTGGGGAAGTCTTCTAATTACTAATTAATTACTAATTTTAATTTCCACAGTAGTGATGGGTGTGTTTTGATATTCTAGGTCATTCTGATTTAATTGTGGAAGATTATCAGAGTCCAAGAATTCATCTATTTCTTCCAGTTCTCATCTATCATGGCATAGAGTTTCTCAAAGTAGTCTCTGATTATTACCCTTTTAATCTCTCAGTATCTGTAGTGATGTCCCCTTGTTCAATTCTTATGAGGCTTATTAAGTTTCCTTTTCTCCTTTTCTTTGTGAGTTTTGCTAGTGGCTTATCAATTTTGTTGATTATTTCAAAGAACCCATTTTTGCTTTCATTGATCTTTCGGATTTTTTTTTTATTTCTACTTTATTTCTGCTCTAATCTTTGCTATTTATTTCTGCCTACATATTTTTGGTTCCTATTGTTGATCATTTTCTAATTTTCTAAGCTGTGCCATTAAGGTTTTATGTAGGCCCCATCTTACTTCCTGATTTGTGCTTATAAAGCTATAAATTTTCTTCGTAGTACCGTTTTTGCTGTGTCCAATAAATTCTTATAATTTGTGTCTTCATTGTCATTTGCTTCCAGGAATGTTTTGATTTCCTCTTTGATTTCATCTTTGAGCAGTGTGCTTTTTAATTTCCAGGAGTTAGAGTTTTTCTTCTCTGTCCCTTTGTAGTTCACTTAAAACTTCAGTGCCTTTTGATTTGAAAAGGTAGTATGTACAATTTCCTTTCTCTTGATTTTATGGAGATATGTTTTATGGACCAGCATGTGGTCTCTCCTGGAAAGTGATCCATATACATTGGAGAAGAATGCATATCCAGTTTTTGGATACACAATATCAATATATTCTCTATACCTATCTATCTATCTATCTATCAATCACCTATCTACCTACCTACCTACCTACCTACCTGTCTGTCTGTCTGTCTGTCTATATCTCACTTTTTTCCATTTCTTTTTTCAGAGCTAGTATATTGTTGGGTTTCAGCCTGACTGACCTATTAAGCAGTGAAAAGGCAATGTTGAGGCCTCACGCTATTTTTGTGTTGCTGTTGATGTCTTCTTTCAGATTTATCAATAATTATATTAAATATTTTGCTATCCTCGCATTGGGTGCACATATGTTTAGAATTGTGATTTCTTTCTCTTGTACATATCCTTTGATTAGTACAAAACGTCCATCTTTGTCCTTATAATTTTTTTGAGGTTAAAGTATGGCCAGTCCATCTTTTTTATGAGAGTTATTTGCTTGGATGATTTTCCTCCCACCTTTGATTTTAACTCTGTGTTTCTCTGCCTATGTAGATGTGTTTCTTTTAGGCATCAGAATGTTGGATTCAGCTTTTTGATCCATTTTATTACACTGTGCCTGTCAACTGGTGCATTAAGTCCATTGATGCTGAAAGAGATAATTGTCATCTGTATACAAATATATTAAAAGTTTGAATAAAGTGATACTTTAACTTCTTATAGTTTTTAAATAATTGACTTGAATGAAAAGACCAGTCTAAAATTATAATATCATAATCCAGGTGGAAGGAATTAAGCAATAGCAAGTTCAAAGTTGTGAAATACACTTTCTATCTCTTTACAAAATCCTAAGGTTATAGTATCTCTTGCTGCTTTCCAAATTATATATGGTTACCAGGGAAAATTCCTGTTAAAAGTCATACTTAGGGATTTATGTGTTTTATCTTTTACCTCCAAATTTAGATGCCTTGGGGCCCGGGAGATAGCATGGAGGTAAGGCGTTTGCCTTTCATGCAAAAGGTCATTGGTTCGAATCCCGGTGCCCCATATGGTCCCCTGTGCCTGCCAGGAGCAATTTTTGAGCATGGAGCCAGGAGTAACCCCTGAGCACTGCCGGGTGTGACCCAAAAACCACACAAAAAAAAACAACAACACAAATTTAGATGCCATTTAAAATAACTAAGAGGTTGAGGACTAGTGATAAGAACACTGCATATTTAGAGGCATTGCTTTTTTGTTGTTGTTGTTGTTAATGGTATTTTATTGAAACCACTGTGATTTACAAAGTCCTTCATAGTTGGATTTTAGACATACAATGAATCAGGGTCAATCCCACCACCAATGTCGACCTTCCTCCACCAATGTTCCCCAGGTGCATCCCATACCATCCCCTGCCACTGCTTTTTAAATATGATTGTGAGAGCCTGTATTAAAGACAATGGTTGCAGTAGGAATGTCAAGAATGGATGCCACAATATTGACCTTGTAATAATTTGCTGCAATTAAAATGCACGTGTTTTATAGATTAGGAAGTAGTAGTTTTGAATAGTGTCTTCAGATTGCTTAATACATAGACAAAAGAAATATTGAAACTCTCATACAGGCAGTGATAGCTCTACCGTATTTAAAGGAACATTTTGTATCTTAAGATTCAATTTAAAGAAAAATAATGTTACTATTATGCACCTTCACATATTTAAATGTGAAATTATACCTCTTTTCTCTTTGATGTATACTTAACATTTATTGATTTATTTGGTTTTTTGGGCCAAACCCAGTGATGCTGAGGTGTTACTCCTCACTGTGCCCTCAGAAATCACTCCTGGCTTGGGGGACCATATGGGACACTCATGGATTGAACCATGGTCTGTCCTAGGTTAGCATGGGCAAGGCAGATGCCTTGTACCACTGCTCCAGCCCCTATACTTACTGTTTAAATTAGGCAATTCAGAGATTAAAAAGGAAAGTGCATACTTTTTTAAAAATATATAATCAAGTTTATTAAATTAGTACAGCAAAAGATTGCCCTTTAAGTAACCTGGTTATTTATTTATTTATTTGGTTTTTGGGCCCACCAGGTGACGCTGAGCTAAGCATTCAGAAATCGCTCCTGACTTGGGAAACCATATGAAACACCCAGGGATTAAATCATGGTCTGTCCTAGGCTAGTGTGGGCAAGGCTAGAACAGAAAGTTTTTTTAGAAAAAAAGGTTTTCTTGTCAGCATAAATTTATAAAGTATTTATCTGGCCTAACATCTTACTTAATAATGCTGTCCTTTATTACATAAGAATTGAAATGTAACAACAAAATAAATTGTTTGAATCTGGCAAGCTGTGATCAAAGCATTTCTTTTTCCTTTCCCTTTTACTAATAATAACTATGTCCCAGGGAGAGATATCTAAGTACCAGAGCTCTGGTTTCTACAATAAGGCCTGAGTTTGAGACCTCACATTGCATGAGTCCTCTGCCTCCCACCTTTCACCTCTGTTACAGGTTTACCTAATAACTTATGGTATTTAACTTTAGCACAATTTTAAACACAATATATTCTGTATCAATCTAAATGTAGATGTTTCCATATTGTCTTAATGTTGTAGTGAGTTTTTTTAATAACTTATTGGAATTCTAGAGATAGCATGTGATTAATTAGATACTGTCCTTCCTTAACTTGAGATGTATATATTTTTAAAATAGATGCTCTTACTGAAGAGAGGAGGGCAGCGTGAAAATGTCAGCTGTTCATCAGTGTCTTTGTTTTCACTAGACCTTATGTAATAATTATGCTGCAGCAATTCAAAAAAGTGATGTATTATTTGAATGGAGTATATGTGTCACTGGTTAAGCCAGTTGTTAGTTAACCTTATTTTATCGTCAAGAGCATAATTCTAGGAAATTATTTTATGTTTAAAAATATTTTTTGTAAAGATATTAGAAATTTGTTTATTGTTTTGATTTTACCTTTGGAATTTTTCTATCATCTCAGGACTCTTTTTACCTGGCTCTAAATCTTCATCTTTCTTTTTTTATTTTTTTTTAGTTTTTTTATTTTTAATTATGAGAACAATGATGCAAAGAAAGAAGACAAGGTAAAGTTACAGTGGAAGGACAGTCACCCATAAATAGAGTTCTCAGAAGAAATCCCCTTGCTGACGCCTAAATTTTGAACGTACAGTCAAAGAACATTAAGAAAAATAAAATAGAACCCATGTACAATTTCTTTGTCCACAAGTCCCTGATTGTAGTACATTATAACATTTCTTGGCAATACACAAAGCAATCTAAAGCCATGAAATTTATGTGACTTCTTAAACATTGAAGGCATAGTATTTTTTTTTGATGCACATGCATATTAGTTTAAGTTAACATCAAAAGTTTAAGTGTTTTTTTTAAGGTTTAGAGTCCAAGGAACACAGTAAAAATGGTGTTAGAGTGGCAAATACTGTTTGTAAATATGGGGTACATGGAAAGGAAAAGCCTTGGCTTAAATACAAGGAGACCCTACTCCTGAAGTTTCCTGGCATAAGACCAACTCTAGGCTCCAAGCAAACTAGTTTGTTCAATTCAAGTCATTGTCTGTAGTGCCAAAACAGTTTTTTTTTTCACGCAGTCTCTATTGTTGACATCAGCTTTCTGTATTCATGATCCTGGAATCTGCATATCCTACATTAAAGTCAGGCTGGTGTGGAGCATCCTCTCATTTCACCTCACAATTAAAGGGCAATGCAGAAAGCCCTATCCAGTAAGCAGGTTGTTGTTGCTAAGTCTTCTCAGTGTTAAGGGAAGTCTCTTTTGAGTAGGCTGATGTCAGAGCAGCAGTAGAGTCTTCCCTGGTAGAGGATTGCTTCCAGGTGATGTTATAGACAACCTTCAAAGTTTTGTAGATGACTTCCCTAGATCAGGGGTGAATGAAAAATGCCCATTCTTCTGAGGCCTGTGCCAGGTTATTATGTCAATGTTCAGGGTGTAAGGTCCCATTGCACTACAAGATATGTGTGTTCCCATCTCTATTAGATAAGAACTTATTTGTATGCATAGTATTTTCATGTTTTAATGTGCCTATGCAAACAAGAAATAAAGCCATGTGGCATTATCGGTGCATATGGGGTCATAAGAACACGTCCAACAATACCCGTGACTTGGTTCAAACATAAGAATTAAACTGAGGGACTCTTTCACCAAATTCCCTATTGGACAGTTCACAAAGAGAAGAAAAGATAAAAAATGGGAAAAACCATCACTGTATAAGAAAATATTCAGCAAGAGCTATAGCTGTCAAAGAAAACACACATAAAATTTTGAAAAAACATATGTGTCGATTTTATGCCTTTTGAAATAGTTGGGGGGTGTTAACTCCTGTACATCACTTTGATCTGTGACTTAGTATTCTGCAGTACTGAAGTTAAAAGATAAATGTGGAGTAATGATGGTAGGGGGTGAGAGAGTTAAAGAGAAAAATGAGCTTTTGTAGGTGTGTGAAAGGACAAAGTACAAAATGGACATTCTGTATACACAAAAACATAATTCAAGGATAGGGAGTACTAGTAATGTATCTTGTGTGCCCCCGCGCAGTTTTGAACATATAGACTGGTTAGAAATTACTAGTGACTGCTTTAGTGCAACCGAGGAAACATCAGCACCCACAAGTTAAGCCTAAGGTAATCTTCAAGCTCCTCTAAGGGACTCACCTCACTGACTTGCCCAGGCATGTAACCCAGGGGAAGCCCTGGAGATCTGGAGCAAGGCAATAGAGGGGTGCTGGGGTCACCCAAGTGCCGCATCCCACCCCCCAGGCCTGGTTAAGAAGGCCTTTGGCATGGCGGAGGCCTGCCGGACCCCTGCCGGACCCCATGCTGGCAGAGACTCCTGGCTCCCAGGAAGGAAAGAGACTTTCAAGAGCTGGGTGGCTGGAAGTTCAAAGCCCCCACCCAAACACTCCCTAGGAAGACCTTTGGCATGGCGGAGGCCTGCCGGATCACATGCTGGCAGAGACTCTAAATCTTCATCTTTATGAATTGAGTTACTGGCATCGCCTATCAGTTTTTTTTGTCAATATACTAGAGTTTTTTTAATAGTAACAATCAACTTTTCAACCCTAAGTGGCTGAATACAGTTGAGATTATATAATTTCTACCAGTGTTCATTTCAAGTTGGAAACATGAAAATAAACGGAAGATGTTTCTCTGTGTTCACTGAAGCCCAGCCTCTCTGACCTCACATTTACTGCCATGTCTCTAGATGCAGGGGAATTCTGACACAGCAGGAGAGAAGTGGCCCATGTCACTGCTACTATTGTTTACCTCTGTCAGAGCCCTGTAATCCAAGTCTTAGCTGCAGTGTGGCTGGAAAACCCCTTTGTTTTTAAGGCAGCATGAAAAAGATGTAGAAACTGCTAAGAACTGAGAACTGAACTTTCTTTTTTTTCTTGCCACACCGGATGATACTCCTGGCTATGCCCTCAGAAATCGCTCCTGGCTTGGGGACCATATGGGACACCCAGAGATTGAACTTTGGTCCGTTCTAGGCTAGCACGGGCAAGGCAGATGCCTTACCACTTGCACTACTGCTACGGCCCCCAAGAACTGAACAAAATATTTTATTTTTTTATTAGAGTGTAAATTTCCATAAAGGGCCCAAACTACTTAATCATTTGACCAGTGTCCAGAATAACAGCAATTGAAATAGTAAGAGAGTGGGTGCATGAAATGATGTCTAATAGGTAATAATACCTTTAGGACATGCACACATTATTTTTTTTGGTTTTTTTTTTGTTTGTTTTTGGGTCACACCCGGCAGTGCTCAGGGGTTACTCCTGGCTCCATGCTCAGAAATTGCTCCTGGCAGGCATGGGGGACCATATGGGGCACTGGGATTCGAACCGATGACCTTTTGCATGAAAGGCAAACGCCTTACCTCCATGCTATCTCCCAGGCCCCACATACACACATTATTATTCATTGCAAAATGTATTCATTGCAAAATTTAGCACAATACATAGAATATAGGATCAACTTAGCTGTTGAATGGCAGATGAATTTAGTACAACTTGGATGGAACTAGAGGATCTCAGGTTAAGTGAATAAGTTAGAAGGACAGCTGCTATGTGATCTCATTTGTTTGTGGTATATAGAATAAAATAGGAAGGAATGCAAGGCATCAAACTGAGGGGTGCCTAGATTAACAATGCTCATAGAGTATATCTCAGAATATAGAAGAAAGAAATCAATGGGGGTAAGAAGAGATAGACTGTAGTAATAGGGGAAGGAATCAAAGGTGTCCTATTGATAAATAGACAGATAGATAGATGATAGGTAAATAGATAGATAAATCATAGAGACAGACTTTAAGCATGAAACTCAAAGTACGATAATCAAACTTAAAATGTGCCAGTGAGGGGCCGGGCGGTGGCGCTGGAGATAAGGTGCCTGTGCTAACCTAGGACGGACCACGGTTCGATACCCCGGTTCCCCATATGGTCCCCCGTGCCTGCCAGGAGCGACTTCTGAGTGAATAGCCAGGAGTAACCCCTGAGCGTCACCAGGTGTGGTCCAAAAACCAAAAAAAAAAAAAAAAAAGTGCCAGTGAGCGAGGTAGTTTTTGGGATGGGAACTATGCTGGAAGTAAGTTGACACTAGTGATAGCATTGGGGCTGGAACATCGTTGCCTGAAATTCTACTACAAAGAACTTTATAAATCATGGTGTCTTAAAAAAAGTATCAGATTCCGTAATCTACATCTTTTCTCCTGCCCTCCTCCCCCCTCTTCCTCTTCTTCCCCCTCTTCCTCTTCTAACATTACTCTACTAGCTCAGTTGTCCAAAATTGATTGAAGGACATCAGATTTCCTGAGCAGCATTTGGGACCCCCTGCACCTACAACAAAGGCAGAATAGTTTAACTTGTTTGCTGTGCAATTTTCTTCCTGAAATATGTTTCTCTTGTGTTCTTTATTTCTTGTCTAATGAAATAAGAAAACATTGTGGAAACTATTCTCAAAATAACTTGCCCCATACTTCCTGGGATCAAGGTTGAAAGAAGTAGGGAGAGACACTACCACAACTGTGATGCAGCTACTCCATTGAGAGATTCTATCAAAGAAACATCATAGGTTAGCAGAAGCCTTTTTAATATGGTCATTTAGAGTGTCTTCTTGAATTGAGACTAGAAAATACAACTAGTGTCCAGAGTGATAGCACAACAGGTGCTCTGCACGTGGCTAACATGGGTTCTATTTTTGGTATTTCATATGGTTCCCTGAACCAAGTTCCCTGAACTTGACTCTGAGCACAGAGCCAAAAGTAACTCTTAAGTGCTACCAGGTGTGCCCCCAAAACAAAACAAACAAAATTCTTAGTTTCCTTTTATTTGTGTTTACAATTAGACAATATTTGATTGCTAAAGTAAGAAAATTTTAACGGGTTTTTATACTTAAGACATGATTTAAAACTATAGTTTTATGCAGTATATACTAAAAACTATAATTAAGCTACAGGTTAAAACTATAAGTTAAGCCTATAGTTATGCATAAGGTTCTAGCAAGATTTAGATTTAATATTTCTTATTCACATAATGAACAGAAAAATGTATATATAGTAATATCAATGGAATTTATAAAAGAGTATTGATAAAATGAACACAAAGAGTTAAATATGAAAAATGCTGATTTGACTTTAACAGTTGGAAAATAAAGAACACCAATACCCTCCTTAGTTCTCTTGGCAGGAGATGAACTGTCAAAGAAAAGAAGACAAAAGGGGATATAGCTGAATAATTTACTAGTATGTAACTGATGATTTATTATGCCTGAATGGAACTGATGCCCTTTGCTAGTGGGAAGTCTGATATACCAGAACCAAAACTCAACCATTTCCTTTAGCAGGAAGTCTGAGAAATTGTGTGATGGGCTAGTTCTCTAGGCTCTGTTGCAGTTGTGAGAAATGTTAGAATGGTCTTTTATTGTTCACAGGGTGCACTTTATGATTTTGTATCTAGTGAAGTAAAATAACATATAAGAAAATCTACTTAGAAGAGATAGAAAGTACATTATCTAGAGAGACTAGGGGGTTCTTCAGGGGGAAAATGCCAAGGGTACATATACGAAGGATATATTTGGTCCAGTCTCTATTTCTGAAAATGAGGCATATTTGGGTCATCTTGACTCACACTCCATTTGTATGTGTGTGTTTTCCATAATGGAAAACAATATAATAGGTATGCTTTGTGCAGTAGCAGGAAAATTACATGAGATAGTGTTGGAGAAAATTTTAAGGCAGATTCCATCACAAATACAGAATGGTAGTAGTATCTATTGGTAAGTTTGAAAATGGTGGGATCTCCCAAGCAATGCTCAAAAAGCCAGAGACTACATTGGTCCTCAGCGAACTGGGTGGGAGGTTCAAAACAAGGTCCAAGGGTGCAGTGCTACTCAGTTTCTGTGGTGCTAGGGCTTCCAAAGTTGACCTAGTGATGCTTCTGGGTTTTTAATGAGGGTGGGGGAATGGCAGGGCAGGCATGAGGTGTCACTAATTGAACCAGAGTCAGGCATAAGCTGAAATACTTTCTATTGATGATTTATGAAGACCCGGCAACAAGGATATTTTTGTTATTATTTCCTATAAACTTTGAGGATCAATATTTTGCAGGTTCTCTTCAGGTCAGATTTGAAATTAAGTTTGGTGGTGTGGAAACTTGGAAATCCTGGGACATCTGATAGCAAGTTTCTAGTCAAAGGCTGAAGGATGCAACTGCAGAAAATTAAAAGGTGTCAATTCTAATCTAAGTATGATTGCAAAAATGAAAGAAGAGACACGTCTCATCTAGTTGATGAGTCGCTTTGGTTCCATTCAGTTTTCAATTCCTTGGTTAAAAACTACAGAAAGTAGAAAAAGCAACCTGCTTTGTTCAATCTACTGTTTCAAATATTAATCTCATTTAAAAAACATCCTCAGTAACAATTCCACCTTAGTTTTTGTCAAATATCTAGTTATTTCCTTGGTGACAAGGTTCAAGATTATGCATTGTAATTTTGAAAAATAAATAATTGTGGAGAGATAGGGTTAAATGCATTTTAGGTGAAAAATGTATTTACTTGAACCTCATGAACTAAACTAACCCTTAAGACTATGAACTTTTTTATCTTTTTATTGTCTGTAAAAAAAATTTATTTAGAAAAATATTCCTGTGGATTTCTGAGGTGTTGAGAAGTTCCAGGGCCTTTCGTTTGTATTTTGACTTTGCTTTGTAGGCTTTTGAATCTCCACATTCTGCCCAGTAGTCATGAAAGTGAAAAATACCTTTTCAAACAATAGCACCATTTTGTCCTCTGTTGAGGTTTTCTCAATTTCAGTTGCTGATAAAACCTGGGAAAACTTCCAAAATACTCATACATTTTACTAGTATGCTGAAAATTGAATCTGAATCAGTTGAGGTCCCAGATATATTTGTATAGTAAAAGTTTCCTAGGTTCTCAGAATGTATAGTCAGTATGGAAACTACTAGTTCAACATATCAGTTGGTACTGTGTTCTGCTTAGGGAAAATCCTAGGTATTATCTTGGTAGTCTAGAAGTTTCTAACTTTTTGTTTAGAGGCTGCGGTTTATGGAAATACGTTTTTATTCATTGACATTTTAGTTTTCCCTGTTCTTTAGCTGGGAAACAGGACTGAAGTTCTCACCTCTTCTATTTACAAAATATGTTAGTGATACACTGAGACTTAAACCACTGATTTTAGGTGCCAGCTTGTGACTTTAAAAATTTAGTGTATTTATATTTATATTTAGTGACCTAAATATACACTAGGCTGAGGAGGTGGGATAACTCACTGTTTCATTGCTGGGTAAAAGATACTGACATTTACTCTAGAGTTCTAAGACAAATTCAGCACATAAAGAGCAAATTCTTTGGTTTGGTTTCTCCATTTCTATTGACAAAAGCATCTTCATAAAATCAGAATTTTTCCATTACTTTGATTTTGGGGATTATTCTTTCAGAGTATAAAATACATATTTTGCTTCTTTTAATTTTTTAAAATTTACATTTCAAAAATACATGACATAGGTGATAATAACATTTGTTTCCAGATAAATGAAAGAAAAATTACTGAAAATATAATAAGAAAAAATATAATGAAGGAAAAGAAATAAAACTTACATTAAAAGTACAGTAGCAAGCACATTTTTGAAAATTATCTCCAATAAAGTCATTAACACAATGGCAGAAGGTCTAGTAAGCTCTTATTGTTACCAGTCCATTCTGTTAAACTTGGGTGTTCTTTTAGGGAATGATAGCACCAAACAGTTTATGTTGTGATACCACTAATATTGAACCATAGCAAATAGTTTTGAGTACAACCACTCCCAATGATATTTATTCAGATTAAATTTAGTGCTAGATTCTGCAGACAATAGATCATTGTGTCTATTATCATTAGGTTTAAATAATAGCCTGAAAAGATGATTAAATAAAGAGAAGTCGTTTGTGCTAAGTTAATTGCTTGTGGTAGAACATGCATATTATTCTTTCTTGTCCTGATGAAGGTGACTGACAGGCATGTGGCAAGTCTAGCTTTTATTGGCAAGGACTGCAGAAGCTTTGGGAGTAAACAACAATATGTAAATCGGTTTTCCATACAGTGAGGGAGTGGTGTAAAGATTGGTTGTAAAGGACTGAAACTTAGTAGTAGATATGGGCATTTATAGAACTGAGCTCAAAATATAGTAATGCATCAACATCAATTATAATATATTCAGTAAATTGCATTTCATACTTTATTCATCTAGACTTACTCATTTTGCCAATAACTTTCTAAAATAGGGATTTTTATTGGTCAACACTATAGCTGGGATTCCAGTTTCAGCAATCCAACCACTAAGCCTATGCTTTCTGGTGTAAATAGATGTTTATTTTACAACAATTTGTTCTCTCTCTCTCTCTCTCTCTCTCTCTCTCTCTCTCTCTCGTGCGGGGGGGGCATCTGGCAATGCTCAAGGGTTACTCCTGGCTCTGCACTGAAAATCACTTGGGAATCAAACTTGGGTTTGCCACACTGTCCTCGCTGCCTTGCTATTGCAGTATTAGCTCTTAAGTAAGACAATTAAAAGCACCTGTGTAATTAAAAACACCTTTCCAATTATTTGCAAAAATTATACTTCTTATAAACACAATGCTGTTCTAAGTTTATGAAATCTCCAGTGTAAAATGTATTTATTGTGAAAAAGCGCGCATGTTGTCTGTCAGTTTTGACCCTTTTGATGGCTGTTTATGAATATTTATCCACACATGAGTGTCTAGAGTGGTTGCCAAACTGAAAGTAAGATCACTGACATTTGGATGCTCCATGTCATGAAAGATTGTGCCTGTCAACTTTCTGTGGTGTCATCTCCCCTGGACATGTTTACAGTGGCTTTACCAACTTCAGGTTTTTGACAGTAACATTCTTTTAATCCACATTAATTCCCCATCAACATATTATTTCCTTGCTTAGATTCATAAGATTATTTAAATATTTAGTTGACTGGGGGTAATCAGAATCTCATCTAAAGTCATGTGACAATTTTCTTTTCTGAAATATATTGATTTCTTTGTTAAACTTTCTCATTGCAGTTTTACTTCTGAGTTAGTGGTCTGTCTACACACATAAAATAGAACAAATAACAAAATAAGGAGACTAAAGTGAGTGAGTGCCACATGAGTATGTACCAAGCCTTTGCAACTCTATTAGGCTTATTTCTCTTCAATGCTTAGAAAGATGTCTCCTTGTAAATTTATACAATCTGCTTGATTGTTAGCTCTTCGGGTTTTTATTCAAATGGAAACAAACTTTTTTGCTTGAAGTATCTCTTGTATTGGCACTTGTGTTCACACATGCATTTCATACATATGTTCATAATTCTTGCTATATCCACATAAGTTAAATTGGTTGGGTGTTATTACCCTTTATAAGACTGAGGAAAGTAGTGCAGGCTCTGAAGACAGGTAGACCTAAGTAAAAAATTATTGGTGACCTTGTAGAGTTTTGATATTTCTACCAGCCTTGGTTTTTTTTAAGTAAGCTATGAATAAGAATGGTATATAACTGTAAGGACTAACACTAAATGAAAAAATAAAACATAGAGCATTATAAGTGGGCATTATTACTAAATAACCTTATGCTTCTTTATTTTAATTGCAATTTCAAAGGTTTAAACTATATATTTTATGTGTGCACTGTAATTCATTGTCTATATAGGTTCTTATATAAAGATAGATGACTGCTGTATATGTAAATATATATAATTAAACACCGAAAGTTTAGTTTTTTTATTTTCCACCAAGTACTGACCACTTTCACTCATGTGAATTCCTTTTATCACTGTCTTCCTTGGAAATGTTTATTACTAGATTATCAGCAATAGTTGTATGTGTTTCTTCTTCTTAAAGAAATGTTAAAGGGCCAGAGCGATAGTGCTTCAGTAAGGCATTTGCCTTGCATACGGCAACACAGGATGAACCCCAGTTTGAGTCTTGGCATCCCATATGGTCCTCTGAGCCTGCCGGGAATGACTTCTGAGTGCAGAGCCAGGAGTAACCCCTGAATGTCACAGGGTGTGACCTCAAAACTAAAGTAAATAAATATATTTTTAATTACAAGAACTCTGCAAAAATAGTACTAGCCATATACACTGCATCTGTGAAACTGCTAAGTTATTGTTTGTAAAAGCATCATATCAGGCTCTAGATGTTCATTAGGTTATTTATTTGTATATTTCCAAAGATCAATGTCCATATCCTGGCCTCATACTGCTGTGTAACTTTTATCAGAGTTTTTTTGGTCTTCCCTGGCATCTCCCTGATTCTGTCCATTGTTGTCACCATACAATTAATAATTCACTGATCTGCTGACTGCCCTTGAACCCTCTGCCTTTTGTGTTGTTCTTTAGCCACATTATATATGCTATGTAATGTCTACCTAGGTACAAGCACATGGGCAACAGTGGAGACCATCTTGTCAGAGCAGAAGTTACCTGGAATACGGTGGTGGAAATGATGACTGTTCAGTTTTTCTGGAATACAATATGCACGTTCCTAAAAAAAATTTAGGAGTTGAGTTTTCATATGACTCAGCAACTCCTCTTCTTGGAATATAACCCAGGAAACTCAAAGCAAAATGCAGATATTTACATCTATATTCTTATTTTATGAGTTAAATTATCTCTCAGAAGACATGAGAGTTAGCTCAAGTGTCAGTGGCTAGAAAAGACCTTGAACTTGGAATTCAGAGCTAAATTTAAAAACTAGGTACTTCTTATATCATCTGCTTACAGCTTGTCCAACTTTTATTTAATTTGAATTTCTCTAATTAATATATAAATATTATTAGTGTAATATATATTTTTGTAAGCAGCACTTGAAGTAATTAAAAAAAAAATTTTGCCCCCAAATGATTAACAGTGAATTGTAGTCTGCCTGGCGAGTGAATATTGTTTTAGAATGAAAACTCTAAATTAATCTTTAAAAATTATTTCCATGAATTTAAAAGGTTAAAGAAGATAACTGCTATAATCATGAAAAATGTTTTTTTTTGTTTGTTTGTTTTTTGTTTTTTTTTGGGTCACACCTGGCAGTGCTCAGGGGTTACTCCTGGCTTCATGCTCAGAAATCGCTCCTGGCAGGCACGGGGGACCATATGGGGCACCGGGATTCAAACTGATGACCTTTTTGCATGAAAGGCAAACGCCTTACCTCCATGCTATCTCCCGGGTTTTTATCTGTCTATTTTTTAGGATTTAAAATTTTAAAAGCATTTTGATATAATTAAAATAAGAAAACTAAAGTGCAGAATTAAAATGACTAGGAAGACAACTCAAGAATTTAAGAACAAAAATGAACCACAAAGTTTTCTTAAAGTCAAAATGTGTGTAACCTATTTTCCTCTATAAATTTGGTCTAGTGACAGCACCAGGGAAAAGGTGAGTTCTGCCATCTGTAGCTGCATCAGCCCTGGTTATATTTGTATTCTCAGTCCTTGAGTATTCTCAGTCATGCACATTGTCATTATTCCCTCTCTTTAGAGACTTGACACAGAGAAGCAAATGACTGAAGTAAGATCTCAGGCAGGTCTTTGATCCAAATAATTTATTCTCAGGTGTTTCCTTCAATCATGGGTTCTTCACAAGTCCCTGGAGTTTCTCACCAAGTCAGTTCAGAAGAAATAGTATAACAATCAAACTACACCTGTTTTAGGGAAAATGAAGATGTTTGGCCTAAGTAACAAGTTTGCAGAGCAGATACCTCACCATGGTATCCAGAGCAATTGTTAGAATGCAGCACTAACCATGGGTCTCTCAGTAACCTGGACATGCTCCATCAAGAATTTTTTAATACAGATCAAGCTTTAGTCATTAAACTAAGGAACCAAGGTAATAGAGCTCAAGAAGCGGAAAGGGGAATTTGTGGAGCTCAGTGTTAGAAGAGAGGTAATGCATTTGGGTGGTGAGTAATCGCTAGCAAGAAGCACAGTGGAAAGTGTGGAAATCTGGATTTGGTGTTCAGTAAGTGAAAAGATTTCATTTCTAATGTTTATTGAAAGGTACAATAGAGTTCATCTGTTTTCTCACTGCTTTGTATTGTTCATATTTCCAATTTTTTATACAATTTCTGTTTTAGATTTGCTTAGTATATTTTTGACATTATGCCTGACAAAATAGAAATTATATATGTGTATATTTGTCATGTATAATATAATACATATTACATTACATATACACATATACAGCCAAGTTTGATTCAGTATATCAATCATAGAAGAAAATAATCGAAAAATCACTTCTGATAATGCAAGTATTTTTGTGTAATAAAAACAAAGTAGGAAAAAATAACATTGGTTTCTGAATAGAAAGAAAAATTATTATGTACAGAACCTTGAAAGGTGAGATACCTATACCACAAAAACTTCAAAACATTTAAGAAAGAAATTGAAAATTATAATTCTTAGTGTCTAGTTACATATGTAGAGGTAGCTTTCCCCATTCCTGCTTTGGATCTGCTTAGTAGGAAATTCTTTTTTTTTTGTTTTGTTTTGTTTTGTTTTTTTGGGTCACACCCGGCAGTGCTCAGGGGTTACTCCTGGCTCCATG
>PVKC010008712.1:9465-27824 GCA_004027635.1 Crocidura indochinensis
TTTTTTTTTTTTAAGGTCTCTGTGTGTCCAAGGAGGCTTGTCCCCGGAGACAGCTTGGTCTTGGTGTCACTTTGGTCTTGGCGGCTGGCTCGGTGTAAAAGAGGCAGAGGTTGGTCCCCGGAGACCCCTTGTTCTTAGTGGCTCTGCGGAAAAGAGGCGGAGAAATGCCAAGCCCAAAGTCTCTGTATGCCCAATCGTCCGGTTCAAGTGACCCCATGTGGCTCGGGTGCCCTCTTACCGGGGACTGCACGGTGTGGCATCTCGGCGGAGAAGAGGCGGGGAAAGGCCGAGCGCGTGGCTGCCGGTGTTTTTAAGGTCTTTGTGCATCCAATCTCCCGGTTCGAGTGACCCCACGTGGCTCGGGTGTCCTCTTACCAGGGACTGCTAGGTGTGGCATCTCGGCGGAGAAGAGGCAGGGAAAGCGGCTATGTTTTTTTTATATAAATTTTAAATATGTTCCCACAGCCCAAATATATTTTTTTCCAAATATATTTTTTATTAATTAACCTGTCTCTACTGCAAATAACATTTATAAAATTTTTCTGCTTCTAATTTTTACTGACCTAAGGTGAGTCATATCTTAAAGGTTAATAAAGTGTTAACACCCCCCCATGTAAATACACATAAAGCATAGAGGTCCTTATCTCACACACTGCTAAATATCTATTTCCAGTCCTGAGAAAACAGACTATTAATCCTTACTCCTATCTCAACACCGTCATCACTCTCCACAGATTGGTACACCAGAGAGCAAGGTTGAGCATGGCAATTCACAGAGCCTGGATTGTTTTCTCTGGGTCATCCCTATGTAGGTAGTGGTCCATTCTACCAGAGGAAAAATCTGACTTACTCAAGTGCCTTTCAAAGGCATCACATTGAAACACTTTTAAAATGGAAGTCATTTCAAATTGCCTTTCATATATGTGGCACTTCATTTTCTTGGGCTTTATTCAATGCAGGAGCACTTTTTTTTCCCTTCTTCTACTGTATCATCAAAATGGTTGATATTGTTTGGTTTTTTTTTTATAGTTGGGCATGACCAGGAGCATTCTCTAAGTGCAGGAAGTTGGGCATGTTATTCTAAATGTCTATAGTGCTAAGTCACTTGATTATTTGTCCTCATTTATAAATGGATCTCTGGATATAGGATATATATATAGAGAGAGAGATATATAGATCATAGTATGTTATTTGTAAATTTCTGGACACAGGCATACTGAATACAGAATATTCTTCTTTGGGGGTGATTAAGAAAAGGCTATGGAGTGAGCCATAGTGATAGTACAGTGGGTAGGGAGCCTTAGGAGACACAAAATCACTTATCTTACATTACGTGTTACAACAAAATGGCTAATGAAATTATTAAAAATACTTAAGTAAGAGAAAATTTGTAAAAATTGTTTTCTCTTACAATGGGGTTATTAAAGTCATTGAGGATTTACTGAGTTTTTTGTTGCTAGTTGGGCCTTCTGTGTGTTATTTTTATGTATTGAACTTTGGTGGCTTCCAAGCTAATTTTCTAACAAGCTTGTTATGTTTCTACTGGGTCACCAGTATTATTTTTATTATGGAAGTTGGGGTTGTCATATGGCTGCATATACAGCTGGGTCTTCCAGGAGCTTTAGGATATGTAGAATTGGGATGATTTTCTTCCTGCACCTCTCCAAATGGAGCCCCAGAGTTTCCAGCCAGAAAATCGGTGTATTGGGAGCTTTCCTTGACTTGGAATCTCTGGAAAGATTAATCTGAACCAGAGGAATTAGATCATTTGCAAAGTGGCAGTTGTAGGGTGTGAAAGTGGCTGCTGGTGCTTTGGCAGGTATGGGACTCAGTCCACCCTCTTCCTAAGGGTGCCCCAGAGCTTTTAGCCTAAAAACTAGTGTACC
Organism: Crocidura indochinensis; assembly: GCA_004027635.1. Classification (NCBI taxonomy): domain Eukaryota; kingdom Metazoa; phylum Chordata; class Mammalia; order Eulipotyphla; family Soricidae; genus Crocidura; species Crocidura indochinensis. The sequence goes on from PVKC010008712.1 coordinate 11,352, forward strand.
CAAAAACTTCAGTAGCTTAACTTGCATCTTTTCTAAGGTTAATTATGAAGCTGGGTTGTTGTTTACATGGTGGCAGCTATGGAAAGTAGGTATCTACTGGAGCTTCTGGCAGTATGGGTGGGAGTGGTTGGAGGCTGCCTGTTCCCAGTCCAAGCAGATTTCAGAGTTTTAAATCCAAAAATCAGAGTACCTGGAGTCTGTACAGAGTGACTCTACAGAGATTAGTCACCCTCTACAGAGAGACTCTACAGATCTGGTGTCTCTACAGAGATTAGTCATAAAGCATTGAAGTTGAGCCATTTGCCTGGTGGTGGTACACATTATTTTTGTTAAAAATAATTCTGTTGCATATTTTGGCTGTGGTGGAGTATAAATAAAATGCTTATATAAATGAAGACACAAACAAAAATTATATAAAACTTTATTACAGTGTTCTAGATCCTAACTCACAGTACCTTCAAAGTACCTGGTACGTTGGTAGAGGGTCGAATACAGACCACAACCTGATTTTATGCAACTATGGCAAATAGATATACAGAAATGGATATGGGAGCTACAAATGGGAATACTCTAAAAATAGCAACTATGTTAACACAAATCAAGAAGTAGGATAAGGGAATTGGGAGGAATATCTAAAATAGAAATCTGGGATCACTTTAACCTCCTAATATTTTTCACACTCTCCTTTTTATTTTAGAGCAGGTGAGTTTTGACAGGAGGAGATAATCTTTGTCCCAAGTTTAAGTAAAGAAAGCCCTTTCTCCAGTGAGGAGATTCATTTTAGAAGATTGTGTCTTTTGTAGCAGAGGAGATAATTCACTTGAAGTTCAATAATTACTCGGCTTCACATCTATTAAAATAAAGTTAAGTTTTAATTCTTTTCATTTAAGGTAGCATCTATAGTGTAAGATCATTTCTTAAAAGTATTTTAAAATCTATTTTTCTAATCCCACATCTAAATTTAAAAAGATGCCTAAGATAACAAAGAATTTGAAGTTATGTTAATCTAAATAAAGAAATGGAATTTTAGGATGGAGGAATTTGAGCTTTTCTGAGTTTTTAATTCTTTTTACATTTCCATATTAATTGGATTTATATTGCAAGCAAGTAAAAGTTTTAAAAATGGCAGTGATTTTTTTAATAAAAAGAATAAAAGAGTATCTAACATGTTAGCAATAGCTAATTTGTGATACAAAAATGGATGATTTCTTTATGTTCATTTACATATTAAAATTTTTAAAATCATGAGTGTGAAAATATAAATTATGTTGTCTTAGAAGTCTTAAAAAATAGCATCTTTAGGGGCCGGGCGGTGGCGCTGCAGGTAAGGTGCCTGCCTTACCGCGCTAACTTTGGACGGACCACGGTTCGATCCCCCGGTTCCCATATGGTCCCCCGTGCCTGCCAGGAGCGACTTCTGAGCGCATAGCCAGGAGTGACCCCTGAGCGTCACTGGGTGTGGCCCAAAAACCAAAAAAAAAAAAAAAAAAAGAGCATCTTTAAGAGAAAGAAAATAGCCCATAGTGCCAGCTTGAAAGAGAAGATGAGTAAGATCAGGACAAAGGGAATATGAGAAGCAGAATCTAAAAGTAATAAGTGTGTTTGAGGGGAAGATGAGAAGATTCTGAGTTTAGGTGACCTGTTCTGAAACAAGGCATTATTCCTCACAAACACAGCATGGAATAGATGTTATTTTCTCTATTCTTTGGGAGAAAACGGGGTATATGCTTTTTAGCCAAGGTTGGTTGATTTCTGAACCAGTATTTGCACTAAGTTTGTATGATTCTCAAAAGTACTCATGACTGTGTGAAATGTGGGTTGGAAAGGAAGATGGAGAATTTGACTTTAATAAAAAGAAAACAGAAACTTCCAGGATGCCTTTTGAGATACAAACCCAGGGGCTGGAGATATAACAAGGAGGTAGGGAGTTTGCCTTGCATGCAGAAGGATGATGATTCGAATCCCAGTATCCCAATGATCCCCTGAGCCTGCCAGGAGCAATTTCTGAGCGTAGAGTCAGGAGTAACTACTGAGCGCTGCCGGATGTGATCCTCCAAACAAACAAACAAACAAACAAACAAAAAAGATATACAAACCCAGCTCACAATCTTACTTCTGAAGAACTTTCTAGAATTGCAGGAAAGGAAAGTGATAGCACTCTCTTCTACTACCAAAATGACTACAACTACTACTATGACTATGACAATGATAACTACTAAGACTTAGTTATTATATGGCTTTGCCATTTAGACAAGTCTGCTTTATTTAAAAAACAAAAAACAAAAAAACCTCCCCCAAATAGATATTCCTGACATCTCTTTCAAGATACTTTCTTTCCTAGCTGACTGGGTCAAGAAAATTTTTGCTCATCTTTCAAAAAGTATTTTATCAGGAAGCATTTATAATATTAAGGAAAGTTCTGAGATTTTGAAGTTCCCCTGAATTGCAATGAATTTGCTTCAGAAAAACTAACGAGGTATCCAAGCTGGTATAAGATTTTGGTCATATGCCAATCCCTCTCTATCATACAATTAGTAGCCATTGGTTCCCTTGGCATCCAGGCTTGAAGAAAATGACCTCACTGCGCACGATCATTCTCACAGTATAATAGAGGCACCATCTATATCCTAAAATGCTGCAATGTTTTTATTTTCCATGTTTTTTCCCCATAAGGATCTAACAGCCATAGAATTTTCCAGTAGGAGAATGAAGAACTGAAGAAAATAAGTAAACTCAAGCTCTCAGGTGGATTGGGACACTGATACTCCCCCTGGATATGTTTTATGTCCTCAGCAATGTTTTCTACACATTAGAACACATCCTCTGAATAATGAGCATCCAGTGTCCAAGCCACACGTGCAACTTGGCCGATGTAGATTTAAATGCTACGATACATTACAAAGTGCTACATGTCACCCCAGGTTGTGTTTGCTTCCATCATGACTCTGGTTGATGGTATGCAACATAACAGGAGGTGGCAAGCTGGGTGATGTATAATGCAATGTTACGTGTCCTGCCTGCAAAATACTGTGTTCTCAGTGGGAGCAGCACATCACAACAGAAAGCCCTGCTCTCAACTGATCCTGCATCTGTCAGTGGATGTGGGGAGCTGGCTCGATCAAGCTCTCCACATTTAGAAACCACTGCTAAGTTCCAAACTGCATTTAACCCAAATTCTAGCAACATTTTTTTTTCAAAAGTTGAAATCCAATAGCCACAACATAATACCATATCAGGGAACAGAGGAACATAGAATGGCATGTGGTCGGAAATGGGCACGCTTGACGTTTTGGCAATGGCCTTGACTTCTGAAGGCTCTTGTGTGAAGGTTGCTTCTCCTGCAGTGCCTACTCATGCTTGCCAGATTTGCATTTCACTGAATATGATCAACTCGCTGGCTCTACAGAATCGATACAAGACTATTATTAGCCAAGAAGTCACTTTTCTGCCCGATATTGACAAGACTGCCTATTCTGACAGTAGCTCTGTGTTATGCAGAGATAGTTTTCCTCACTGTCTAATGAGCAAAAAGAATTCTTACGAGAAGACTTCTTTGGTCAGGCCACGTGTATTTCTATCTCATTGGGACTGCCTCTTGCACATGCCAAAGAAACATGCTTAAAATTGCAGACTGAAAGCTAGGAGTGCAGCTTAATAGTAGAGAACTTGCCCTGCATCTGTGAGGAGATGGGTTTGATCCCTTTGTGAAGTAAAAAATAAAGTAAATAAAATTCCAACCTGTCCTATATTACCCATTCCCTGGAGCATCCCAGGAACCAGAACATCCCAATGTGGTAAAGCAAACGAAGGCTCAAACTTAATATTGGATACTAACTAATGACTAATAAATGAGTTGTTCATGGGATCAGAAGATAGATTAGTGTTTAGGGCTTAGTATCATGTGATTTCTGGAACAACACTGGGTAGACTTAGAGGCTCACAAACTCCATGGCATTGGTCCAGGTAATCCTGTGCAGCACTGCATTAGCAGGTCCTTTCATTGAATCACTGCAGGCAGTGACTGGTTGGCCAAGAATAGTCATAAGGAACCTGAGTCCCACAAGCACCACTTGACAGGCTCCTCCCCTCAAAATAATAAATGAAAAACAAAAAACTTCAATGAGGTGTTGGTATTTTTAAATGATTGGGTTTTCCAATCATTAAAATTAAGTTTCATCAAGAAAAATAAAAAGTGTACAAATGTATACAAATAGAAAACTAAGATTCCATAATTCTACCAATTAGAAACAGAATTTTGGCATATCTTTTTCCAATTTTTGTTACCTACACACACAAGCTTAGAGTGTATATACAATAGTGTACTATGTATTAAGATTATGTATATTATAATTACATCTAATGCCATATGAATACAGGATTAAACATAGATGTGAGCTATTTTGCATTATTTTCCCTACTTAATATGACATTATTAACATTTCCCCAGGGTTTGCTTTGGATAATTTGCTAGCACAGGAATTAGTAGGTAGAAGAACATTTATAAATGTCATACATCTGATCACATGATAGAGTATCATCTTAGTCCCCTTTTTGGTCATGAATATATGTCATCTCATCTTCATTACAGAGCTCATTACAGAACTTGCTCACTGTAGCAGGAAACTAACGGTGCAGCTTCTATTCTATTTACTATTGGGCAATGACTATTTGCACCCCCACGCCTGTTTCCACTTTAAATAAAATGAACTTGACGGCACAAGGGCTAAATTGCAAGGTGGTGGCTGTAAGCACCATGGGACCACAGAGAAGGGGAGGAAGAGATCAGTGGGAGCTGGCGAGGTCTAGGAAGACCCTTGGAAGGTGGTGTTTAAAGGACTGGTGGTTTGCATAAAGAAAGCGACATGGGGGCTGGGTAGGTAGGTGACTATCAGGAGAGAGAAATGGCTAAGCAAGCTAACACTAACACAGAGGCCACCTGGAGTCCTTTCCTCCCCCTCACTACAAACAAGGTGACTAAGATTCAATTTCTGGGTAAGGAAGAGGTTGGAAACTTGGATAATCTATATACCCAGGACATTTTGGTTAGTTCTAGACTCTTAGAATCCCTTCCCCTATGTTCACAAATCTATTTATCTGCTTTGGGCTTGAGGTTCTGTGAGAACTGGAACCTCTCACAACTGAAGTACAATAGAAAAATGTAAAGCTTGTACTACTTCGAAGAGAATCAGAACCATTTATTTATCTATCACTCTGAGTGATAGCACCAAGTCATTTTAGAAAGGCTGGGCCAGAAAAAAAATTAGAAATGTTTAAAATGAGCTTGACATGACTCCTTTTCAGGATTTCTAAGACCAGGTAGGTGGGTCCCAGACCTGCACACTTTAAGTTTTCATGATTTGCAACTTTTCCAGAAGCAGCTCTTTTCAAATGTTAAGTAATCCCGAAGACAGGGAAGGATGTTCTCAGGAGAGTAGAAAGTCAGGAATGAAAGTGAGGGTCAATGAACCAAGGACAATATTATAGAACCCTTGTAGCTGCTGACTTCTTCTCTTAGTCCCAGAGATTTTCCTCAGGAGGAGAGAGTCAAACATCAAGTTTCTTTTTTAGTTTGTTCAACATGAGAGCCACTAGTCACAGGTAAGTACTCAAATTCATTCAATGAATTAAAATGGAACACAGATAAAAAAAAAAAAGTTCGGGGCCCGGGAGATAGCATGGAGGTAAGGCGTTTGCCTTTCATGCAAAAGGTCATCAGTTCGAATCCCGGTGCCCCATATGGTCCCCCGTGCCTGCCAGGAGCAATTTCTGAGCATGGAGCCAGGAGTAACTCCTGAGCACTGCCGGGTGTGACTCCCCCCCCCAAAAAAAAAGTTCAAGGCTGGCATCCCATATAGTCTCCCGAACCTGCCAGGAGAGATTTCTGAGCATAGAGCCCCTGAGTTCTGCTGGGTGTGACCCAAAAAACAAAAACAAAACAAAAAGTTCATTCCCCAATCTCAGTGGCTAGCTCAGGTGCTCTGTGTCTCTGAGAGCTAATTTCTACCATCACAGGAAGCTCAATGGGTGACACTTCCTCAAAAGAGTAGAGTTGAGGTATATTCCTGAGATTCCAAAACTACTAGAACTTTCTCAGGTAAGAGATAGAGCCCATTAAAGACTCTCATTTTCTGAAAGCACAGCGAAGTTTTCATTCCACAAGAGAATGCACATCTGTTGCTTTGAATTTAAAAAGAAAAAGAGATTGAAAACCCCAAATAGTGATTAAAACCTACATACCAGAAAACCATTAAATGTATGCCTGGTTTTCCTATTGTCATTTAAAGAACTGATGGATTGCTCCCTCAGCCTAGAGGTGAGTCTTCCTCCCTGGGTGGAAGAGAAGGGACCATTTGGATGGAGAGGCTCATCATTAGCCCCTGAGAGGTTGCTCAGGAGAGCTGCTCTCTGCCCCAGAGTAAAGGCGTGAAAAGTAAAGAAGACAGTAAAGCTCATTTCAGAAAACTTCCCTGGTGTTTGGCCCTGCTGGTAGCTCTTTCCACAGAAGCAGACTGAGTGCCTTGACCCCTCAAATTCCCTGACTATCTTGAAGCTTCTCGGTGTTTTACCTTAGAACTCTTTCTACATGATGTTTTTGCAGTCCAGTACTGAGGTTCAGTAGCTCTGGACCAGATGGTTTCAAAAACCACTTGGAAAAATGATTAGCCATCTTAGTTTCCTGATTCATAAGAAACTTGTGCAATGACATGATATGCAGCCCTGCATAATAATATATCCTGAGCAACAACCATGCAATGAAGACTAGTGAGTAATAGACTTGGGGTTACTCCCAGTAGTGTTCTCTGCAGTGATACTCTGCGCAAGTATCAAGTATCTCTCCTGGGACTATATGTGGTTCCATTGTTGAAACTAGACTTCAACTTTTGCCAGGTAAGCACCTAATCTGCTATACTATCTCTCTGGCTCAGGCCATGGAAATAGAAGGCAAAGCATCATTTATTTCTAGACTCCAGTTTAGATTCCAACAGCCTCCACAGGGGTCTAGCCCATTTGTAAGCGTCAAGGGATTCAGTAATAGTCCAGAAACTGACCCCCTTTTCACACCCTTCTGATGTAGAAATTAGGTTCTTTGTGGGGGAAAAAATTTAACTTGTATTTTTTCCCCATAGGATATCTTTTATCTTTCAAAGGCCGTTTAATGGTGTCCATCAAAGATATCCAGAACAATATGGGGGAGAGGGAAAGCAAAGAAAATGTGTGTAGTGCATGGTGAGGGACTGAGTTGGGATTCACAGCCTGTCTATAGTTCTAAAATTTCAAAAACATTAGATCCAATATTGGTGGCCAGTGTTTTTTAAACTAAAGTATCCAAACTTTCTCTCTGGCCCACAAAAAGTGGATTTTGATCTTTGGAAAGGAAAATGAAAACTTATGCATTTTCCAATTCTCTAGTGTTCCTTCCTTCCTTCCTTCCTCCCTCCCTCCTTTCCTTCCTCCCTTCTTCCCTCCCTCCTTCCCTTCCTCCTTCCCTTCTTCCTTTCCTCCCTCCCTCCCTCCCTCCCTTCCTTCCTTCCTTCCTTCCTTCCTTCCTTCCTTCCTTTCTTCCTTCCTTCCTTCCTACCTACCTTCCTTTCCCACCTGCTTGTGCTCAAAGCTTATTTCTGGATTGCTTCTGGCAGTCCTTGCAGTGCCTATAGTAACAGGATGAAACCAAGGTCTGCTGTAGCAACGTCAGCACCCTAATCCCTGTTCTCTCTGGCCCACAAAGAGTGGATTTCGATCTTTGGAAAGGAAAATGAAAACTGGACATGTTTGCAAACAAAATAATTGCTTTGCTGTCTCTTTCCTAGAAGGCACTGTTTTCTAGCTTGAATCATTCTTGTTTGTTTTTGAAACTTATTTTCCTTATCTTTTCTTACTCTTGGAAAACTCTGCTGGTCTCAATAAGGTTCTAACTAGCACTGCAGACTTGAAATCAACTCAAATGGCAACTCACTCATTTGTTCTAACCTGAAGGCCTAACACCTGTTTCTATGTTCACCCTCCGATCAGACCTCTCTATTAAAATTTTTTCAATATTAACTCTTACTAATAAGGCAGCTATAGAAATTGCTATTGCAAATATTTGTTTGGATTAATTAGCATTGGCCTTCTGATGAAGCCTGTCCTCATCTTTCTATTATATCCATGTGGTCCTCCAGCCCTGAGGTGATACAGAGCCCAGCAACTTTCCTTAACGATCCTCTTAATTACACAGTTGGAGTAACCATTCTGTCTAAAAATCTGCTTTGTAATTACAAAATCACCAGCCTAGTCAATCGCTTGCATTCCACTGTGTCTTTAAAATGTGCACTGTCTTCTCTCCAAATGACAGGGAAGCTTTGGAAATGGTGAATGTGGACTGCAGCTGCTCTTGTAATAAATGCCTCTGCTTCTCTCTGCCTAGGGTTGTTTCACCTCGAGGCCTCTACCTCTAACTCCTGCCATCCTTCCCTCTACAATAGCCTCAAAAACACAAGGGAACTCATTTCCATCTACAACTCAAATCCATCTACAAAGAGCTCATTGCAGTAATGTAGCAGAAGCTTGGAAAGAAAAGTAATTATGTTCCCTCAGGTTGACTGGCTTGGTTCCTTGGCTACAGAAGTTGTTGTTGAAATTGCCACTTAACTTGAATCCATTTACCAATCAGACTTGTATCATCAGTTTCCAAATCAGTGCAGGTCTCTGCCATTTTGTGTGTTGCCTTGGATTATGGCTATGTGTGGAAATAATGGGCATCTTCAATGTGCTTTACATGCTGAGATCCTAGTAGCTAGCCCAATGGTAGCCCAGACTACAAGATCAATGCATTTTTGTGAATGAAAGCAAGCATCTGTATTATAGCTCTGTTTATCTTTAAACACCTTAAACTTTAAAGTCTCACCTAGGTAAACTTGACCTCACTGCTTGCAGTGAATATGTAATTATTTGGGGGCACAGGTGACAACAGTGCATTCTAATTTGGTCATTAGTGCTCCTTTCTTTTTTTGCCACACCCAGTGGTGCTCAGGGGTTACTCTTGGCTATGCACTCAGAAATAGGTCCTGGCTTGGGTGAAACATATGGGACGCCCGGGAATCAAACCGCGGTCCTTCCTATGTCAAATGCCGTGCCACTTGTGCCACTGCTTCAGCCTCAATAGTACTGCTCCTTTTTTATATCACTGAACTACTGGATCATTAGAATATCTAGTATCTTGGATGTCTGTAAATTTTCTTTGTTTTATATAGAGAATTAGCATTTCCCTGATACTTATCCAAATGCTCTTTGGAAACTGGTAGCCCCCAAAACCATTGGGTATAGGGGAGTCTAAGGAACTTTGCCCCAGTCAAATTCTTTTCTTGTAGAAACCCTGCCTTCTGAGTGGTGGTGGTGGAGATTGCCCACCATAATTTGAATAAAAAGGGAATACATAGAGCCATAGGAAAACTTATTCCTTGATGGTAAGAATGCAAAATGGTAGAGTCACTAGAGTCACTTTAGTATTGTAGTTGGGCAGTTTTCTAGCAACACTAAACATAGTTTTTACTTATGTACTTATTTTTTGGTAAAGCAAGATAGTAGCTTTGGTATTTTTTTGTTTTGCTTTGTTTTGTTCTTATTGAAACTTATCTTGAAAGATGTGAAGGGAGAGAAAGGGATAACTGTGTGGTAGAGAACCCAGGCTTCACCAGGAAGAAATAATCAAGTAAAGAAACTTTAGAGACAAGCAAGCAAGATATATGCTTAAGGGAGAATATGAGCTTAAAACACAAATATTGTTTTTATAGAGAGCAGTACTCCTCAGTATCTGCCAGTTATGTTACACAAACATCTGAACCTATATACTTAGAGTAATTTTGTTCTAAATTGTGAAAGAATTAGAATGAATTAATATGCCCTTTAATTGATGAGCAAGTAAACTTTGCTGCATCTATACCAGGAAATAAAAAATATAATTATTTAGTGGGACTTGAGCAAGAGTACAGTTGTTAGGGTATTTTTCTTGTATGTGGTTTACCCAGGTTCAATCTCCAATACCACCAAGCCTGCCAGAAATGTTCCCTAAGTGCAATGCCAGAAGTAAGCCCTGAACACTGCTGGGTGCACCTAAATTTATTTTTAATTTTTATTATAATATCATGGATCAATAATTTGCTCATAATACAGTCATTTCAGACATTAAATGTTCAAATACCAGTTCAAATTTCATCACCATGTGACTTTTCCCTCACCAGTGTCACCAATTTCCTACTCACCACCCTAGCCTCCCCCTTTCCAGGCACAAATAAATTTGCTTCATGTTGTTTGCTACAACACAAAGTGATATGTAATTATCAAAACTTATATCAATAAGGGTAAGTTTGAAATGATTGTTATGTATATCCATAGTGTTACCAAGACCATTAAAAATAAATTTATTGTTACTTCAAGGTAAAAAAAAAAGATGTCAAACTATAAAAATGTATTAAGAAAAGGGCCCGGAGAGATAGCACAGCAGCGTTTGCTTTGCAAGCAGCCGATCCAAGACCAAAGCTGGTTGGTTCGAATCCCGGTGTCCCGTAGGGTCTCCTGTGCCTGCCAGGAGCTATTTCTGAGCAGACATCCAGGAGTAACCCCTGAGCACCGCCGGGTGTGGCCCAAAAACAAAAAGATGTATTAAGAAAAAAAAACCTGCCACATCTGCTCCCCTCTTTTTTTTATTGTGGTCGAAGTGAATTACAATTCTCTCACAGTAATATTTGAGGTACATAGACAATAAGTGAGGGGCATTCCCACCACCAGTGTTGTCCTCCCTCCACCCCTGTTCCCAACATCACCCTCCTTTACCCTCATAATGCTAGTGCAACTGTTCCCCCCTTGTACAGCTTGTTGTTGATTGGGTATTGATTCTGTTGTCGTTGACTTTGGAGTTGGTATTCATGTCTGATAAGTTTTTATTTCCACCAAATGAACAGTCTACTGTCTAGCCTTGGTACCACCTTGGGGAAGAAGGAAAAAAGAAAAAAACAAACAAAAAAAGAGAAAAACTAGGAGGAGTTCGTCTAGGCATTATAAATATCCATTTAGAAGAAGGAAAGGAAAAAAGAAGAAAAAAGTAGTAAAACAAGAAAAACCAGAAACAAAAAGACAATAAGGGAGTATCAACAAGATTATAAAAAGAATAAACAAAAACAGAATAAGCCAAAAACCAAAACCATCAGCTGTGAAAAAAAGAAAAACAGAAAAGAAAAAAAGCAAGAAAAAAAAGAGAAAAAAAAAAACCCAGACCAGCAACTTTTTTTTTTGTTGTTGTTGTTTTTGGGCCACATCAAGTGACACTCAGGGGTTACTCCTAGCTATGCGCTCAGAAGTTGCCCCTGGCCTGGGGGACCATATGGGGCACGGAGGATCGAACCGCCATCCGTCCAAGGCTAGCGCAGTAAGGCAGGCACCTTACCTCCAGCGCCACCGCCCGGCCCCAACTTTTTTTGTTTGTTTTTGTGTCACACCCGGCTGCGCTCAGGGGTTACTCCTGGCTCTATGTTCAGAAATCACTCCTGGCAGGCTCAGGGGACCATATGGGATGCGGGGATTCGATCCACCGACCTTCTGCATGAAAGGCAAATGCCTTATCTCCATGCTATCTCTCTGGCCCCAAGACCAGCAACTTCTTTAAAAAAAAAAAACGGGTCGTATTTCTTCTTTTTTGGTTTTTTTGTTTGTTTGTTTGTTTTTGCATAGGCATGGTAAATATAAGGAAAGTTTAGTGGGAATTCCTTTGGCCTGAGAGATACAGGGTTTCTCCACCCTTGAAGCATACTGCCATGGGAACAACTGCCGGCTCCATGCTCACTCATTTGCACACTCCAACGTCTTTTTATGGTGCCAGGAAACTTTCCATTCAGATGTGGGTGAATATATCCCACTTCTGTAGCTAGAGATCATGTTATTTGTGTAGGTCATAGGGTGAAGGCAAGGAGAGAGTTTTCCATTATGGTTCTAGGAGTTCTGTTCCATCTCTGTTGTTGTAATCTCTCTTCTGTAATTAGTAGTCTTGGTTTTTGTTCAGAACCTAGAACAGAGCCTAGGGTATACTCTTTCAGCATAGTTCCATAAGTTCTTCTCAATCGCAGTTGTCAAAGTTAGACCTCTGGATTTAGAGATCTTGGTTTTTGTACAAATCCTAGGCCAAGGACTAGGCTAGGAACTTCCTCATTGGTCTCCTAATAGGCTCTGTCCAATGTATATTTGTCAAAGTCAGTCTTCTGGAGATAGCAATTTCGGATTTTGCTTAGAACAAAGGATGACACGTCTCCTGGTTACTCCCCCTTTTTTATATCTTCTAGTCAAGGGTTCCTGCCTTTTCATAGAACCTTGGGATATGAATCACTTTGCTTTATATCATATTTATACAAATTGAGAAAAGAAAAAAGGTGGATGGGGCCTAGCGTCCAGTGGTCTCAGATGCTTTGGGTAGAGAAAAAATGGTCAAAACTAAATACCCAACCCAAAGTCAATGATAATAGAATCAAGAGACCCAGACTATAACAATCTAAACACAAAATGGACTGGTTACACTAATAGACCAGAGGGCTGATAGTGGAATGCATGCTGGGAACTATGGAAGGGAGAAGTCAACACCGGTGGTGGGAATGGCCCTAATTCACTGTCTACTATATGTCTGAAATACAACTATGAAGGACTTGTAACACACAATAAAAAATTAAAAATATATATTCACATTTTTATGTTCATCACAGCCAGAAAATGGGAACAACTCAGTTGACTGACAACAGATGAGGTGATACATCTACACAATGGAATACTTCTCAGCCATTAGGAAAAATGATGTCATGAAATTTGCTTCTACGTGGATGCATATTATACTAAATGAAATGAGTCAGAGGGAGAGGGCTCTATATAGAATAGTCTCACTCATCTGTGGAATATAAGAAAAATAAAAGATAGCATGGTAAAAATATCTAACAAGAACAGAGATGAAGGCCTGGAGGATCATCCCACGACATGAAACTTATTATAAAGAGCAGTGAGACTGGAGCAATGGCGCAGCAGTAGGGCATTTGCTTTGCACACAACTGACCCAGGATGGACCGCGGTTCTATCCCCTGGCGTCCCATATGGTCCCCCATATGGAGCGATTTCTGAGCACATAACCAGGAACATCACTGGGTGTGGCCCAAAATAAAAAAAAAGATTGGTGAATGCAATTAGAGCACTAACTGCATTGACAACTACCATGGTAATGATAGTGTGTGTGTGTGTGTGTGTGAGAGAGAGAGAGAGAGAGAGAGAGAGAGAGAGAAGCAGAATGACTGTCTTGAAGACAGGCAGTGGGGTGTGGGGGAAGGGAAGTGGGGAACATTGGTGGTGGTAAAGTTGTATTGGTGAAGAGTGGTGTACATTCTATGGCTGAATCCCAACTACAAACATTTCTGTAACCATGGTGCTTAAAAAAGAAATTTTAAAAAGCTATTGACTATTTTTTGGGTCACATCCGGCAACACTCAGGGATTACTCCAGGCTCCACACCCAGAAACCACCCCTGGCAGGCACGGGGGACCATATGGGATGCCAGTATTCAAACCACCGTCCTTCTGCATGCAAGGCAAACATTTTACCTCCATGCTATCTCTCCGGCCCCAAAGGTATTGACTATAAAAAAGAAAATATGTATTAAAAACATATGCAAGAGCCAAAATGATAGTAGAGAGGGTAGAGCTTTTGCTTTGCACAAGGCCAATATGGGATTGATTCCCTGAAATCTGATATGGTTCCCCCAAGTACCACTAGGGGTAATTTCTTAGTGCAGAACCAGGAGTAATCTCTGAATTTTGATGGACATGGTACAGACACACACTCAAAGAAAACTTATACAGGACAAAGGTAGTCTTAAATATGAAACGTTGGACAGTTTTAATGATGGAACATTTTGGAAACAGTCAAACTATACAGACAGTAAGATGACCAGTGGCTCACTGGCTTTCATAGGAAGGTGAGGGAAGGGTGAATAGGTAAAGAGCAGGGAATTTTTTTAGACAGTAAGTTTATTGCAGTTGACGCTGTAATAGATAGCTAACATTATGCATGTGTCACAATTCATAGAACTTTATGATTCAAAAAGTCAATGAACTTTTATGTATAGCCTTAAAAATCATTTATGGGACTGAATGGATCCTTGAAGGAATGCAAAATATGATAAGGGAATCTATAAGCAGGGCACAATTTCACTAAAGGAAGCAGGTGAAGAGATGCTGGTTGACATAACTTTGATTTTGAAGAAAATCTATGGAGTCAAAAGACTAAAGACAAAAGAAACTTACTTATAGAATCATTATATGCTGGCCAATATGACTGCTAGTTATAGGACTTTATGCTTTTTTTACTGATACATATATACTGAAAGGGAACAATTAACTGAATACAAATGGTAGAAGTCATACTGTTGTATTGGACATTTACTAATCAGCAAATGCAGTAGTTTAGAATTATCCATTGATGATGGATTAGATTTGTAGGGCTTAAATATACTCAGTTTAACTACTATAATATGTAACATATGTATCACTAATAGATATATTATACATATAATATATAACATACTATAATGTGGCCTAAAAGAAACAACACCCCTTTAGCAACAAACACTACTGGTCCCTGGATCCTACTTTATATGATTATACTTCAATAACAGGAATTAAGGGTCCCTAAATAAATGTTTTAATCTATATCTAGAGAGAGCTCTAAAGGTTAAATAGATTTTTCATTAAATAGGTCCAGATTGAAAACTCATCCTTTGAGCATTATTGGGTTAGCTCCCGAGCAAGACTGGTCCAAAAACAAAACAAAGAAATCTGAGATTCTGGGACTAAGACAAGTAGAATGAAATTAGAATAGAATAGAATAGAATAGAATAGAATAGAATAGAATAGAATAGAATAGAATAGAATAGAATAGAATAGAATAGAATAGAATAGAATAGAATAGAATAGAATAGAATAATATAATTCACATACTTGGTCTCATTCCTGGTTCCTGACATAGATCTCCTAAAACTTTTGGAATTTTCTGAGTGATACGGTCAGAGAGATATCTTTGATTATTTACTATGAACCCATTCAGTTCTGCCTTAGTTTGTGCTAATGATATGGCTTTTGGATGAAGGGTGTGGGCTCATTGCTAATGGAACCAAACAAATTACTTGGAGAGTTTCCCCCTCCAATACCAACTCCAGAGAAGGGTGAGGAGGTCTGGAGACTAAGCCAATTAACAGGTTCATTGGTTTGATGGATTGTGCCTATGTAATGAAACATTCATGGATCCCCTTAAAGGAAGAACCCAAAGAGTTTTCAAATTGTTGAACAAATGTAGATGGCAAGATGGTGATGACCAAGAGAAGACTTGCATCCAAAGACTTGCTCCCAGTGACCAGGTGGGGTATATTGAAGCAGAAAGATAGATCAAGTTGCATTGGATCATAACACAGAGTAGAAAAAAAATATTTCTGAGTCCATACATATATAAAAAATGTTTGAATAAATAATACACCAGGGAGTGGGGAAAAACTCTCTATACAGTTACATATAATTGTTGGAGCTACTCTACCTTCAAAAAAGGGAGCATCATTTTCTCCTCCAGGGGCTTTGAGTTTCATGATCTCCCTCCAGAGACCACAGTATGGAAAAGAAAGGAGGAGAGTGACTCCATAATAAAGTTAACAAAGTCTTCCTTAACTATATGATCAAGGTGAATAGAGTGCTCATAAATCATCTTGATAGTGTGTGCTCTTGAGATGCTACAGAAAACAATAGTTCTTTAACTTTGTGACTTTACTTCCATAAACCATAACTCCAGACTCATCCTGAGAAACATAAAGCAGACATATTCCAGGAGAGTGGCACCCTACATATACCTGACCCTGAGTTTCCAAATATTTAAGGAGATCAAAAACAAGGAAAGCTATAAAGGCAGCTTCAAAACAAACCTAACTATATGATGATTGAATATAATGTAGCATTGAGATGGGATTTGGTAGGGGAAAGATATTAAAAAATATGTGAGAAGTCTGGAATCACAATGGACTTTAGCTCCTCCTCAGACTGAATCATTATTGGCTCACATTAATTTAAGGTATTAACTTAAGTTAATAAATGCAATTGAATTTAGGGTAATGGAAACTCTTTTATATATCTTTTACTATTATGTAACTTGAATTTTAGAAAAGAATTCATTTTAAAAAGGGGCTCAATGGATAAAATGATGACTCAAGGGGTTGAAGCTCATACTTTGCAAGTAAGAGCCCTGGGTTTAATCCCCAGTATTGCATGGCCCCTCAAGTACAACCTGGTTTATCCCCTCTGCAACATATACAAACATACACAAAATTCCTCAAGCCTTCCTTGTTTCATTGTATAAGAATGGCTACTTATAAAGTCTGGAGGTGGGCACTGTAGCAAAACGACTGCTTCTTGTGTGTGAGGCTGAGAATAAAAT
>PVKC010008713.1:0-27652 GCA_004027635.1 Crocidura indochinensis
AGTTAGAGAGAGCAGCCAATAGAACTGCAGTTTTTATTGAGTACAGACACCACCTGAAGGGGCCGGGGGATAAAAGACAGAAGGCTTATTTTGAACCAATATTCCCAGGTTTTCTTGAGATATGTAATATGTAATAAGAAGGAAAATCTCTGTTTTGGGTGAAATTACGTTGTGAACAAACAGATACAAAGAAACCAGTGTTTTGGGTGGAACCAAGTTGTAAGTTGTAAGTCAACAATTATCTCTTTTTTATTTACTGAAAAGCAGAAAATAAGAGATAAACCAGAATAGGAACCGAAGCTGAGGCAAGGAGTGGTAAGGTGTCTGCCTTGCTGGTGCTAGCCTAGGAAGAACTGCGGTTCGATTTCTGGCGTCCCATATGGTCCTCCAAGCCAGGAGCAATTTCTGAGAGCATAACCAGGAGTAACCCTGAGCATCGCCAGGTGTGGCCCCCCAAACAAACAAAAACAAAAACAAAACAAAACAAAAACAAACAAAAAAGATAAACCAGAATAGATCATATCCTTAACTCTAAAACTTTAGAAAACCAGTGAATTTGGGTGAGAACATTCAAATAGGAATTATAAAAGTGGCTGTTATTTTGCATAGGCCTGATAAAAACTAGAGGAATTAAAAGAAAATAAATTTAATTATAGATAGGGGTTGAGTAGTCTTTTCAGGAAGCATTTTGTTAAATATGCCAAATGTAAGCTTCAGAAAGTCCTAAGTTTTGCTTAATCCCAGAGGTTCTTTCTTCTAGGTTCTGAGAAATGATCTCATACTGAATTTCTTTACAATCATAGTACTAGAGTCCTTGGCTCTCACAAGTCCTATGCTATTGCCAGGGCATTAGGAAGCATGCATGGGTTTACAAGTCGTTGCTCAAAGCCTGACCTTGGATTTCTTATTATCAGGGTGGCAAGTAATCTCTCCTTAGTTCCAGTGATGGGACAAAAGTTTTGTGGTTTTATGGCCAATCTCTCAGCAACTGAAGCTTAAGTCAAGAAAAAATGACAAAATTTCAAGGAAAAAGGTCCATTTGAAACATATAAATATCAGAATATTATAAACATACATATATTGGAATTCCTCTCCCTAAAAGACATGAATTCCTCTCTTTCAAAATATTTCCCAGTTTTAATGGGTCTAGGAAAACATTTAAAAGATAATGCCACAGAATACTATTGTGGAACAGGGGACAATAGCAAGTTTATAGCATTTATATTTCAGCTGATATCATCTTCTTTTATTCCTGATACATAGGTAAACAACACTTCTCCCCAAGAAATACATAAAGAAATACACACATCCCCTATTTTCCTCTGTACAAGTACAAAGGAACACAATTATTCCATAATAATGGAATACACATGAGTAAATGAATATAAAGAATTACAAATATTTCTATCTTTTGAGTAAGTCCAAGCAGGGTAAAAGCAATACTGCTTTAACAAACATAGTCATCTGTAAGTTTATGGCAGTCAGAGAGATGGTGGAAATGTCTGCAGCTGCTGGATATACTTATAGGTCAAGATCAGAACTGAACCAAAGCCTACTTGAGAAGCCAGTTCTGATATAAGAAAGTCCATGACAATGAGGTGTCGAAAGATTGTGGTTTGTGTGGCTATGTGACAGTGGTGTGGTGTTCAAGAGCACAAGGGATTTTGAATTGCAGGAGTAAAGGAGTTTAATAGGGAGAGTAAAAAATCCTGGATGAGAGAGACTGGAGAAACAATATATGAGGTTTTGTAGAGTCTTAAATGTCTGACATTTTTATGACAGAATAGACCCTTCTCTGAGTAGATTTGAACTGGCCTTGAAAAGGTGTAACAATAGTAGACTGAGCTGCTTGTGCTTGTTTCAAGCAAGTTATGCAGCTTTCAAGTCATTGAGATGATCATTATTTTTTTCTCCTTATGCCTTTTCTGATTATTGGCTTTGTTCATGTCTTCACGGATACCATTCATTAGAAATAGAAGTAGCACATATGAATCTTGTTGGTCATTGATCTTCCTGATGGTGATTGTAAAGCCTTTTGGACTGATTTATCTTTGCTGTCCTGTCCAGAGGGATTTCATAATTAGGCCACATTTTTCTGCCACGTTACCTTTTTGTCCCAATGGATTTCAGCTGTTAATATCATCCTGGTAATACTTTCAATTTAAATAATCAGCTGAATTTGAAGCATCCCATAGGTACTGTAATACCTATACATTTATGTAGCAAGTGTTTTCTAAGTTATGAATTCAGTGAGAGCTACACCAGTTCCTTCAAAAACAGAACCAGAATTGTCAATCTCATTACACCTAATCCCTACAGTTTCTGCTTTTGTGTGATATGGTGGCTCGTTTTCCAGATACATTTTTGGAGTTGCTGCTGGTTTCACTTTCTGTTTCTCTAGTGTAGAAACTTTTCTCTTTTTGTTGGATCTGGGGAGGGTCAGCTTTAGATGCCTCAGCTTTAGATATTTCTTTAACACAGTCATCAGTAATCTGTGGCTCAGTTTCATCATTAGTAAGAATTCTGATTTTGGTGAGGCATAAAGGGACCTATAGTTTCTTTTCTAGGCTACCATTTGTAGAAATATAAGCATAGTCTTCTCTTTGAATGAGTAGATTAACACCTATTCATTACTTGGCCAATTATTTTATCTAAATAGGTGATTTAACTATATTTTGTTCTGTATATCTTTTTTCTTTTCTTTTGTTTTGTTTTTAGCCACACCCAGTGCTCAGGGGTGACTCCTGACTCTGTGGTCAGAAATTTCTCCTGGATTGGGGGACCATAAAGATTGCTGAGAATTGAACCCATGGATCAGCTGTATGCAAGAAAAATGCCTTTCCACTATGCTACCATTATGACCCCGTTATGTACATCTTGAAAATGTCTTTGGACAAATGTGTGGTGCTCTCCTTAGGGTAAATTTAAGAAGTTTAGTGAAAAAGTATTAAGGATAAAAAGTTAAGGATAAGAAGATATTGGCATATCTTCTTTCCTGTATTATAATAACTGAGTTTTGAGTGTTCTGTGAGTAGATTCAATCATGATTCATTTACTAAAACTTCCTATTCTAGTTCTATGTTATTGTTACGATTGTTTTGCTGAATGTTTTTTTAAACTCATACTGATTTATTGTTTATTTATTTTTATTTATCCATTGTCTTTCATAGTACTGTCATGTGGTTCCAGGGCTCTAACTGTGCCTATATGGCTTCATTGCCTTACAAAGCAGGTGCCTTACCATGCAGTACTTCTAAAGACTTATGGAGATTTTAAAATTACCAGGTACTATAGAAGCTACTATTGTACTAGGCTGTGCTTTTAAATCTTTCTAATGTGGTTAATTCTTGATATTTTCATTTATTTTATGCCAATTAAAAAGTTCAACTATTATCTATAGATCAAAAATGTTTTAATATATTCCAATTTTCATGTTTTATATTTAAGTACTCTCAATAATTTTAGATGGGTTTGAGGAGATAGCCAAAGGATATATCACAAATCTGGCAATCATGAGGTTTTAAAAGATTATTGCTAGAAATCATTCCAAGTCAACTGAGCACTACTAGAAAATAAAATCTTCAACACAGAATTATTTATACTAAAACATGTTTTATACTCTAATTATTTCCAAAATATCTATGTTAACAGTTTCCAATTGATTTCATAAAATTTTCAAAATAAATTTACATACTGTTTTTGAATTTCAGTATTATTAATATGAAGTTATATAAGATACTCTTATCTAGCTTTGTGAACCTACTAGAGTAGTCTAGGGAAGAATTTATTTTCATCATATTAGATATCTATTGATTTAATTTCTGATAGAAATAGAGCAAATACTTGTAAAGATGTTTACTGATGATATAAAAGCGTTCATTTTAGTAAATAATTTTAACAATATTTTATATATAATTTCAACTTGTAGTCCATCACTAATGAAGTATTTTAGAGTAACCCAGTGATGATCACTCTTTTTCCATTTAATTATATTAGTAAATGTATGTCTTTATATCCTAATTGAAATTCATATCACTAATTTTATTCAGTATTTTTCTGTACATGGACTGAATATATTGATGCTTATGAACAAAAATTTAATTAGAGGTATTATTATTATTCAGGTATGACAAACCAGGACTGCATGTTTTGGGGCCACTCTGGTAGTCCTCAGGAATTTCTCCTGGCTTTGCTCACAATGATCACTCAAAGAAATGCTTGAGCCTCTATGCAGTTCTGGGTAATGAAATGGGATTGGCCATGTCCAAGAAAAGCAACTTATATGACTTATACTATCTCTCTGGCAGCAGAGCCTTATTTTTTCTATAGTAAAAACTGTAGAGAAATTTTATTTCCTTGTCTTCAGCATAGTATGGCCTCCTAATTTGGAATTGAGAGTAATAAACTTTCTTTCTAGTGACAGTCTTCCTTTTTTCTTTTGGACTCAAGATACAAGAGTTCATAAAATATGTACTGCTTATATTATTGTATTTTCACAGTGCTATTACATTTTACTTAATCCTGTCTTCAGTAAACCATCAAAACATTTCTAGGAAGTATTCATGTAGCTTTCCATTATATTTTATTTTTAGTTTTAAGGTGGACATATTCTCCCAAAGTAACAGTTTCATGTTGTGAAGCAGAACTAAAAAGAATAATTTGTCTATACAGTGAAGTTCTAAAATCTAGTCAAATTTTGTGCAAAAATCGTGTTTTATTAATCGTTATTTCTATCATTATAGTGTATAGTTCGGGGATTAAACCACCATCCTTCCTAGGTCAGACGCACTCAAGGCAAACGCCTTACTTCTGTGCCACCATTCTAGCCCCAACCATCCTCTTTAAGATATTATGATTCAAACGTTTTTGTATACAAATCATTAGCAGAATTTTTATCAGATAAAAGAATATTTTATAAATATCACATATCTATATAGCATGTTATTGACAAAACACTTTTATGTTTATAAATTTGTGCATATGGAAATGAAAAGGCTACTCTGGATTTATAAATTAGCTTTAAGACCAACTTTTATTCCTAAGTAAAATATTTATATATTTATTTTTTGCTTGCTTTTTTTTGGGGGGGGTCACATCAGGCAATGTTCAGGTTTTACTCCTATCTCTGCACTCAGGAATTAAATCTGTCAGAACACAAGTGGTCATATGCAACGGATGCTGGGAATAAAACCAGATCAATTGCGTAGAAAGAAAGGACACTACCTGCTATGTTATCCAATTCATTGCAATCCCCCAAAAAAAAATCTAACTTTGTCTAATTAAGAATATTTGTGACAGAGTACATATTTCTGGTCTGTAGATTTTGTTTTGTTTATGTATACTTCCATAGTGTGCATCATAAAGAAATACTAACTTGAGAAAATGTCAGAGAAGTAAAATCAATAAAAACACTTCCAATAATTTGAAACCTTTGTATATAAATAGATATAAAATTCAGGCATTTACAGCAAAAAGAGTAATAGTTTTTGCATGTTAACTTGCATTAGCATTCTAAAATCTAGATTGAATGATTAAGTGGAGATTTTTTTAACATATTAGCATTTTTGTTACACCTCTTTTCTAAATATTTCTCTTATTTAAATTCATGCTCATACTGGATCTGGAATAATTTCATGATGTCATGATTTGTTTAAAAATGAAAAGACTAGTTTAAATAACCCATAAATGGATATTGAATCTTGTATATTACCTCCTCTATATGTATTCATGTGATTATATAATTTTGATTTCCCTTTTGTTGATATATTAATCTATTTCAGCTGATTCAACACACTCAAGTAAATTACTATAATAAAATGCACCAATGAAAAAGAAGATAAAATTTATTTGACTATATTAATATAACAGAAAAAGAATTCTTTAAGATGTAACATCTGTTATGAAAACTCAACAAAAATGCTGTGCTCTAAAACTCATATACAAAAATCTGTTGTATGTTTGTTCAAGAAATGAACTACAAAAAATAAATGCAATGTAAAATCACATTACAAAAGCTTTAAAATATAAAATAAAGAAATTATTACATCAGGCATGAAAATATAAAAATATGCTATACTTACAAATTTAAGGAATTAACGAAGTACTATGTGTCTGTAGCACAAATTATACCAAAATTCAAAAGTGGTTCTTTAAACAAAAATAATCAATTTCACTAAAATTTGTTTGAAACCACAAAATGATCTAAAAAAATCAAAAATGTTCCTGAGAAAATAAGAATATGGAATCATCATGTTTCTAGAATTTAAGTTGCATTATAAATATTTTATATAGTAATCACCATGTTTTTGGAATAATAGACACTCAGATAATGGAATAAAGCTAAAATGCCAGAAATAAATTTTGATAACACTAGTTCATTTAAAAGGTGACAAAACTTTAGACAGAGAAAATTATCTACTACAAAATAGATTAAGAATAATGAAAAATTATTGGGGCCGGAGAGCATGAAGCTAAGGCGTTGCCTTGCATGCAGAAGGTTGGTGATTTGAATACTGGCATCCCATATGGTACCCTGAGCCTGCCAGGAGCGATTTCTGAGCATAGAGTCAGGAGTCCCCTCTGAGCGCTGCCGAGTGTGAACCCCCCCCCACACAAAATAAAAGAATAGTGAAAAATTACATCAAGATCAAAAGAGTTGATCATTTCTTCACACCACACACATAAAATTAATTCAAAATGTATTAAAGATTTAGATGTCAGACCAATGTCATAAACTTCATTGATGAAGAGATAACGAACTTCATGTTATTGGCTTCTAGTGCTATAATTGATTATTCAATTACATTGGTCAAATGAACAAATAGTAATATATCAAACATCTGCACTGCAAATGAAACTACCAGTAACAGGAAATGACTTATTGAATAGGGAAATATGTTCAAATAAAATATCACATATAGAGCTAATATCTAATATATAGGAAGAACTAACAAAATTCAAAAGCAATGTAAAAACTAAATAAAAACATGCAGATTACTGAATACTTTTCCAAAGAAAGACTTCAGATGCATGGGACACTAGAAAAAAAAATCCATTTTCACTGATCATTAAAGGAAATTATAATCAGAATGATTTTGTGATATAAGTTTAAGCGGCCTATATAGTAAAGGACGGGCAGACAAAAATAAAAAAGTTCCTGGATACCCAAACCAATGTCAATGGCAGTAGAATTAGAGACCCAAACTATCACAAGCTACACACAAAAGGTCCTGTTATACCAGCAGTCCCGGGGCAAAGGGTAAGGTCTGGGAGGCAGTCTGGGAAGAGTGGCGGAGGGAGCTCAACATTGGTGTTGGGAATGGCCCTAATTCACTGACACTATATACTGAAATATAATTGAAAATTTTGTCAATATTTTAATAAATAATTAAAAAAACAAGTCCTGGTTAGAATGAATATTAAATAGAAATTTCATTCGTTATTCTTGAGAATGCTTAATTGTTCAGTATCTATGGGAAAATAGCGTGCAAATCTTGTAAAATAAATTTAAATACATATTTACCGCATGATTCATAAATTTTGCTGCTAGAAATTAATGAACAAAACCCAACTTATTTGCAAAGATACATAAATGCTCATATCATTTTAGTACTAGTCGTAGAACTACAAAGTACCCAAGAACAGATGAATGGATAAAGAATGGTTTTATATGTGTTTATTTTTATGAAAATATGTCAGAAGGAGAGAGATAGACTCACAATAGTCTCACTCATCTATGGGGTTTAAGAAAAATAAAAGAGATTTTGCAATAATTCTCAGAGACAAAAGAGAGGAGGGCTTAAAGGTCCATCTCAGGATATTAAGCTCACCACATCGCAGGCTATTAAGCTCACCACAAATAGTTAGAGAAATACTTACATTGAAAATATCGTAACAGTATGAATGAATGAAGAAGTGGAAAGCCTGTCTAGAGTACAGGTGGGGGTGTGGTGGGGAGGAGGGAGGTTTGGGACATTGGTTGTGGGAATGTTGCACTAGTGAAGGGGAGTGTTTTTTACATGACTGAAACACAACGACAATCATATTTGTAACAAGGTGTTCAAATAAAGATATTAATAAGAAAGAAAATAGCATTATTATAAGAAAATAAAATCTCATTTGTAATTTATCTGCACCCTTGAAACGCATTCTGCACATCACTCCTTGGCTATGTACTCAAGGATCACTCTAGGAACCATATTTGGTGCCAGAAATTGTACGTAGGCCAGTAGATTGCAAATTGTACCAGAAATTGTACCTAGACCAAAAATTGTACCTAGGCCTTCTAACTTTAATATTCCTTTGGTTCTATAAAGAATTGTTGTTTTTTTTTTTTATTTTCTACAATATGAATGCAGCTGAGTATATCAAGGTAAATAATGAAAGTCAAAGGGGAAAGATCAATACCAGATAATCTTACTAGTAAAATAACATAGAGAAAAAAAACATGAGTAATATTAAATGTCCAATTACTGGAGGAAAGTACCTTGAAGTAACCACAAAATTGAATTTGCCAAATAAACAGAAAGTTAATGCATTTAGGGCAATTACTGTCAATGTATCTTTAAGGGGTGATGATATCCCTCTGTAATGAAAATTGGACTGGGATGACACCCCCCACACGTAATGGATAAATATAAAAGTTAAACCCTGCCAGTTAGAATTGGGCCCACAAAAAATACCAGAGCAGAAACTACAAGCCAGGGATGGATGGCTTTCTGCAAGGCCAGCCTTAATTCACAGCTTCAGAAAGACGTAATTCAACTCACTCCACTTTTCTCTCTCTTTTCCCCTTTCTCAAACCCAAAAGTTTGTCTCTGTTATCTTCTCTCACTCTTCTTTTTCTCTCTTCTCTCTCGCTCACACACACAACCTCTCTCAGACTGCTTATACTGCTTTGGTTTCTTACATTTGTCTATTGGATTTTGTGAAGTTTAATTTTTTTGTTAGTTTTTTGGACAACACCCAGTGACACTCAGAAGTTATTCCTGACTATGCACTCAGAAATAACTCCTGGCTTGGGGTATCATATGGGATGCTTAGGATTGAACCCATGTCTGTTGGGTCAGCTGCGTGCAAGGCAAGTACACTATTATATTATTAATAAATGCATGTTACTGTTTTATGAATATTTTTATTTTTATCATTATATCATTCATCCCCTATTAGTGGTTGTATTTACATACACAGAAGAAGGATTGCTTTTATATTTTTCTGATCTGTTTTATTAAAGTACAAATTTGCGTTGCTTGTGAATTTTAGGCACATTATATTTAGATCTTAAATTTAAATATTTCTTAATAGGATACAAATTTTGTGATGCTTATTTATGGATAAATAACTGATTGGTTATAATGTACAATTTTCTATTTACTCATAAGTAGTAATTGTTACAATATGACTTTATTTAAACTGAACAAATAATTCCTATACGAATGCTAGTTAATGTGATAACAATATGTGTTTGAGTTGAAATGATTGATTGGAAAGACAGCTTTTGTTTTGTGTTGCTTGTTTATTTAACTTTTTGCACAGTACTCAGTGATACTAAATACATATATCTCTGTGCTCCTATCAGAGCTGAAACTGCTTGGGAAAAATCATGGGGTACCAAGGATGAACCCATGTCAACTGTGCGTAAGCTAGTTCTATTCTCCTAAATATTCTACTTCTTCTACCTATTTATAATATTACAACTGGAATTATTAACATTGATCTTTGTGCATGCTCTTGAATATCTTGAATTAGAAAACAGTGCAGCAAATTTATTTACAAATGTAAACATAAAGGTGGTGCATGTTGTAAGACTGAAAATCAATCATGAAAAACTTTGCAATCAGTGTTTCAATAAACGGGAAAAAAAGAAAAAGAATAAACATTTTATAAAAATTATTTTATCAACACTGTATACATTTTATTCATTGTTGATATATACAGACATATATATATACTGACATATATAGTACAAATACTAATTAAAGAGATACTAATTTCTTCTTAAAGTATATCCATAATTCTTTCTAGAAAAGTTTCTAAGAACAAAAACAAAATTACACAGAATCCAAGTAGTTGGAATCAAAGAGCTAATATTTAGCTCTCAGATTTCTGGCACCAATATCAAGGCTTTCACTTTAATAGCATTTTCAGCTGACAATTTTTAAAAGTTTTCACAGCAAGATATCAAATAAAACATATACAGATATTTGTTTGTCATCACATAATCAGCATCCCAAATTCTAAATGAAGTTATTTGTTTTAAAATGTAGTAAGTGCCTATTCTTTTTTAATTATTTAAAAGAATGCACACATTACCAAAGAAATAGCTAATAAAATTAACATTTTAATACTAAAATTATATGTTCACTTTGCTTTTTATGAATATGATTATAATAGAATGATTATACTCAAAAAAGAGAGTGCAGTAAAATATAAAGCAGTATGATTGTATTATGAAATAAATGTCAGATCATTAGTCAATTGAAATTAAAATTTCTACTGATTATGACAGCATTAAAGTCACTTTTATTTTGTAATACAATGTTCTAGGAATAATTGCAAATAATCTAATATTTGAATAAAAATCTACAAATAGATCATGATATATTAATAAGTAAACTTTTCAAATTAAATATTAAATATGATTATATCCAGTAATTTTCTTTTGTTGGAATTTTGTGTATTTCTGTTTAGATTCTATTAAGGCATTTAAAAATAATACTATGAGAGGTATTCTTTATTAACAATATTTTGTAATATAATAATAACATATTAAAATTTATTTCAATCTGAACTGCTCAACAAAATTTGCAGAACTGTTGAAAAAGTAATCCAGGTCCTAACAGTTAAATTCCTTCCCTATATGTTAGAAAAAACAAAACTTATTGAAATTGCTATTAAAAGTAAAAAAGAGCAAAGAACATGCTAATGATGGTAGTTGGAGTTTCTTTTTTGTTGTTGCTTAATTTGTCTATACCCCAAGCTATAGCACCAATGATGCTGATATTTCTTCTAACAATGTTTTTTCTCTCATAAGAAGTACAGAGAGTAATGATACTAGAATAACTCACATAGCAAGAAATAGTGTGCCTTTTCTCATGTTGAATCTCAATATAACTTTAAATTTTTTAAATGTTCTACTAGGAGTCATAGAAAGCCACAAGAATAATCAAAAGTTATTTTAGCCAATATCATAATCTAAAAAATTTGAGCAGTATACGAAAGAACATAGAAACAAGATAAAAATATGTATGAATATAATAAGCATTCTGGTTATCAAGAGATACTGTATTCCCTAGCAAAAAAAATCTTAATAGCTTGTAATGTGCTGACTAAACTTTATCAAATCAATGACCCATCTATAATCACTCTCAGTGCAAATGACTGATCGGTAGATGCAAGTGACATTAAACACTCACACACAAATAAACCCATTATGAATATTTAAATTTAAACTCTTTCTTAACTAATAACACAATCCCTGTTTTTATTTCTCCTGTTTTCCATTATCTATGGCCTATGTTTAAAAATATAAAACAATTTTTTCTAATTTTAGGAAATTATGCTGTTTTATTATAGCAACATCCCTTAAACTAGAGAAACAATGAAAAAAAGAAGGAAGGAAAGAAGGAAGGAAGGAATGAAGGAAGGAAGGAAGGAAGGAATAGAGGAAGGAAAGGACAGAAGTGGAGGAAGGAAGAATAACCATATCAAATAGTATAAATTATAAAGGAAATGTCTATATTGAATGTCTACATTGTTTATAGACTTCTGTACTGTGAATCTAGACAATAGTAATGATAGTCTGTTTCTTCAAATTCTGATATCTCTACATTCATATGCAGGCCCACAAATTTTTTGATCTATTATGACTTCTATTGTACTATTTTTCTGTTAATTGTATAGCTTTATAAAGTACAATGTTCATCAAAAGATCACCAAAATAGTCTTTAAATGTGACTAGAATCGTCAAATTCAAAATCAGCTCTACTAGGTGGTTTTTCAAGTTTATCATTTCTTTCTGGTTCCTCCTATAGTTGGCATTCATGCTATAAAGAAATAGAATAGATAGATGATAGATAGATACACACACACATACATAGATGGATGGATGAATAAATGGTTGGATGAATGGATCGATGGATGGGTGGATGGATGTTAGGAATATTGACTCTTAGAAATTTACCCTTACAGAGATATTTTATATGGATCACAGTGGGTGGGTCTAACTATGGTCAAAGTATTGTTTATGGTCACACTGGCTAGAAACAATGACTAGAAATGACTAGGATATCTGAGTATATTAGAAACCCCAAATAAATTCAATAAGTACATAAATAAATAAAATTTCCAATAAAAATATAAAGGCTACAACCAGTATGATGATAAAAGTAATTGAGGACTAATACAATAATTATATTCTAGAAAGTGGCAAAGGCTTAAACTTAAATTAACTAAAATTTTAGTGGATAGAAAAAAAGTAGAATTCATATAGTATGAGATATATCAGTGAAGTGAGAGCAAAGAGGAAGCTTCATGAAAACAATATTTCTAACATTCTTCTGGATCCACCTTGCCTACTTTTTCCAATGGCTAATATGCAAGACTAGTAAAGTTGATTATGGTCTCCTACAAAATATGGATGAAGCTTCATCTCACCATCTTCAAATGGCAGCTATTACGCTGTACCAATGTCTGTTGGTTAGGGCAGTGTCAGTACTTCTTACCCAATAATAGAGTTTTAGGGTTATGTATTAAAGCAGGTGTGAATAATTAGTATGGGGGGAGAATGCATATTCTGTTGTTTTTATTTTATGTGATTACTTATGGTTCTGCACAAAGGTATAAGTTAGAAAAACAAATGGAGTGGCAAAGGTCAAGGATAAGTATGCTACGTAGTAGGCAAGTGTCCTCCATGCAGCACTATATCTCCAGTACCTTAAATATTAATCAAAAAATACAAAATACAAAGTGTACGAGGGAAGAACTTTCAAGAAGTGGTTTTGGGAAAACTGACAAGATCAATATAAAGAAAAGCAAATTCTGTCCTTGATACAATGCTGTGCTTAAAGGTTGAATCAAAATGGAGTAAAAAACCTTGTAGAAACAAAAATTCATAGTTTTTAAAATGCTAACATTACTCTGGAACAAAAGTCAAAAGAGACGCTAAAAATTATAAGAATTTCAGCCCCAATAGCCTTGATGAACTCAGATGCAAATATTCTCAACAAAATACTTGAAAATAAAAACCAACAGCTTATTAAGAATGTTATACACCATGACCAGATAGGACTTAGTTCAGAGATGCAGAGATGGTTTACCATACAGAAATAATTAATATAATAGACCACATCAATAAAGGAAAAGAAAAACTCAAATGATCAAATCAATAGTTGCAAAGTAAACATCTATAAGCATTGACTTTCATAGAGTCTACATCACCCTTCACAAATACACCTTTCTTGCCAGCAATATTCTCCATTTCCCTCTCACAAATCTATGCCTTTGTGGCAGGCATTTTGCCTCTCTCTCTCTCCCTCCAAATCTCTCTCCCTCCAAATCTCTCTCTCTCTCTCTCTCTCTCTCTCTCTCTCTCTCTCTATCAAGTCCCAAACTACAGCAAGCTATACACTAGCAATCCAGGGAGCTAATGGTAATGAAATGGCCCTAATTCACTGTCACCAGTTGTCTTAAATACAAATGTGAAAGTCTTGTAATTTACATTGATCTCAATAAAATTATATAAACCAGAATATATTAAATTATGTAATGGTTTTGCCTTGCATGTGAGACACCCAGGTTTGATTCTCTGTACTAAGTATGGTCATCCAACTACTCAAGTCCTGCTGAATAGGAGCCAGGTATAAGCCCTGAGTATTTCCAGTTGTGCTTCTCATTTAGTATCTTATATTCTTTAAAATCCATCCAAATTCTGATAAGACATGACACATTTCTATCGCTTATATCTATAACTAATCAATATATAGAATCAAACTTTTCTAATTGACTTTTTACATTGTCACTGTACAACTTAGTTTTAAAAAGTAGATAAATCAGGGTGAGCAGTGGCATAGCAGTAGGGTGTTTGCCTTGCACACATCCGACATAGGACAGACCTCGGTTAGATCCCCCAGCATTCCATATGGTCCTCCGAGTCAGGAGTAACCTCTGAGCGTCAACAGATTGACCCCAAAAAAGAAAAAACAAACAAGTAAAAAAAACAACAACAAAGATTAATTATTAGAATAAATAAATAGTACTGCAGGTAAATTGCTTACATTGCATGTGGGACCTGGTTAGATTCAGGTATGGTACTCTGAACACAACCAGTATTAAGTCCTGAGCATCAACCAAGTATAGCCCCAAATCCATAAAATGTATTTATTTAGGATGTTCTACCAGTGGTCCTCAAACTACAGCCCGCGGGCCACATACTGTATTTGTTCCCATTTTATTTCTTCATTTCAAAATAAGATATATGCAGTGCATAGGAATTTGTTCATAGTTTTTGTTTTTACTATAGTCCGGTCTCCAACGATCTGAGGGACAGTGAACTGGCCCTCTGTTTAAAAAGTTTGAGGACCCCTGTATCTAGTCAATATATACCATTTTATCTCAATTTAAAAATGTTTATCCTAATGTAAACATCCTATATTGATTTGTGCCAATACATTACTACTAATCAAAGTTTATAGCTTGCTTTGGGCTGTACAGCTTTATAGCTTTTGACAGATGTAAAGTATTATATATATACCACTACTGTATTTGCTGTTATAAAATGTAAATATCATTATATTGTATATTTATAGAAAATAATTTCAGAATTCTATAATTACATTTGCTTCTATGATTCTTCCCTTTCTTTCTCTTTTTAATTCTTTTGTTTTTTGGGTCACACCCAGCAGCACTCAGGGGTTAACTACTGGTTCTGTGCTCAGAAATCTCTCCTTACAGGCACAGATAGGGGTGGGGGGCTACCGGTATATGGGATTTTGGGATTCGAACTGCCATCTGTCCTGGATGAGCTGCATTCAATTCAAAAGCCCTAGAGCTGTGCTATCCCTCCAGTCCCTGATTCTTTCTTTATTTACCTTGAAATAGTCAAAGTGAATGCCTTCGGTCATATATGCCTATAATCTGCAGAATAGCAGGTTTTCTAGAAGCATTAGCATTAAAAATGGAAGACAACGTATTTCGTTGCTTTGTTTATTTTATTTTTTAAACTTTAGCATTTTGATTTTTGATACTGTTGATGATGGAGCTTCACATATACAAGTTCCCAACCACACCGTCCATTAAAATGTTACTCTAACTTCCCCAATCCTCTCCTATAATAAGAATCTTTGAAAAACTGGTTTCCTTCACTTAGCAAAAATCATTGTGCCATGTCCTTCCAGCTTATTCCTTTTTATGTTTGAACAGATCTCCAATATATATAAATCAATTCATCATTTAATGTATTAAAATATGATTTATTTGCTTTCAACATTTGTCCATTCTAATAAAGCAATGTGAAAAAAATTGAGTAGTAATTTTGAGAACATATTTTTTTACCTCACTTGGTAAATACCTAACATAGCTCCGGAGGTTGTATGCTATTTGTATATGAATATTTGTTAGAAATTACCAGGGTGATTTCCGAAGTGGCTGTAACATTTTACTAGAACTGAAAAATAATTTCTACCTTTTTTTCTCCTTACCAGCATTAATATAAGAATTTTAGAGTTTTGTCTGTAGTTGGTGAATATCAGAACTAATTATTTGGATTTATAAATCCTTCAATACATTATTGAACATAATTGATTTGGCATGTTGGCATGTTTGGCATTTTTGGCATTGAGCCTAGTGAATTTGGCATGCAGCGCTCTGGCATTATTCTTAGTTCTGTGCTCAGAAATTTTGTCCTGGCATATTTGGGAGACCAAAAGAGATGCCAGGTATTGATCCCAGGTCAAGTGTGCAATGTAGCTGCCCCACCTGCTGTGCTATCATTTGGGTTCCTATTAAGAATATTTTTCATGGGTGATTTCCATAAATTAGATATTCTTTAATAAGTTGTCAGATCTTGGGGCGGGATTGGTGGCACAGGCGTAGGGTGTTTGCCTTGCACGCGGCTGACCCAGGAAAGACCGCGGTTCAATCTTCAGGTGTCCCATCCATAAGATTCCCCAAAAGGGAGGAACGATTTCTGACTGCATAGCCAGGAATAAGCCTTGAGCATCACTGGGTGTGACTCAAAAACAAAACAAACAAAACTAAACTAAAACAAATAAGTTGTCAGATCTGATCTGTTTGTTTTTATTTTCCATTTTAAATGAGGTATTTTCCCTTCATATTGTAGAGATTTATACTTTCTTTGTAGATTTGTGGTGTTTTTTTCCCCCTATAGAGACCACACCCAGATTTGCTCGGGACATATTTCTAGAGATGCTGGGGACATATATTGTCAGCAACATGCTGGGAAATTGGATAATTCCTGTATGTAGTACCTCTTTAGTCACTGTGTTTATACCTATATTTATATATCTAATTATATATCTATATATTTAAAACAAAATCATTTATCAGGCTCTTACGTTTTCGAGCATTGTGCCAATGTGTGAAATATCATTTTTTTTCACCGTTTGGTTTACAAGGCAAATATTTATAATTTAGGAAAATTTGATTTATCAAAATTTTATTTTGCCAATTTTTACTGTTTTATCTGATTTAACAAAACCAAATTTCAATTAATTTTGACACTTTTTCTTCAATGCTTGTATACACCATATTGTCATTTCATGTTTACATTTGATCAATAATAATTTTGGTTAGATTTGTAAACCATGTAAGATCTTAAATTTTCTAAAAATGGTGATTATATTTTTTCAGGTAGAAGCCTAAGTGTTTCAGCATAATTTGTTGGAATGACACTCAATTTCTTTGGAAGTTTTATTGCCATAGAAGCGTGTATGTTATTTTGTTTGGAAAAGTACAATATTTATATTTTAGTCAATTTTACACTTATCATTTTCATTCTTCTGATGTGTTAGTTATGAATTAGCATATTAGTACATTAGTTACATTCTATTAGCTACTCAATATAGCACTATTTTTATTAAGCTAATTCTAGAGTGATTATTTGTACATGTTCCTCTATCTTTCATAGATAATATTTATAGAAATTTGTGAAATGCATTGAGATTTGCTTCATGAAAAACAGAAATTGTTAATATTTATAAATACCTTATGCTTGTTTAAAAAGACATGTACTTAGGAAATTGATAGAGTAATAAAATGAGTTATTTTTAAGGAATTAATTTAATTTAACATTGATGTATAGTATACTATCAAGTGAAATTTGACATGAAAAAAACATTGAAAAGATGTTTGTTGGTTGGGGCTTGAGTGATAATACAGTGAATAGAGTATTTGCCTCGCACATAGCCAACCTGGGTTTGATCCCCGGCACCTTATAGGATTCCCTGATACTTCCAGGGTTGATTCCTGAATATAGAGCCAGGAGTCACCCCTGAAGACCACTAGGTTGGCCCCAAAACAAAATGAACAAATAAAATTATATTTGTAAGGTTGGAGAGATAATATAACGGATAAGACTCGACCATTGCATATGGTCAATGAGAGTTCAAGGCCTGAAACTATCTGTAGTTCCTCAACCACAAGCTTGAGTATTCCCTGATCACAGAGCTAGAATAAAGCCATCTCAAGATGTGGCCCAGACCCCCAATATAGTATATATATAAAAATATATATACATATACATGTATATATACATGTATACACACACAATACAATATATATTGCTGAAAACTAATTGAGAAGTCTATTTCTTTTTTAAATAATTTTATTGTGATCAAAGTGATTTATAAGTCTTTCATAGTAATATTCAAGGTACATAGTGTCAATAAATTAGGGCCATTCCCACCACCATGGTTGTCCTCCCTCCATCCCTCTTCCCAGCATGCATCCCATACCTCCCCCTTTGCCCCATGGACTGCTAGTATAGCAGGTAGAGAAACAAACTCTTATCTATAAGGGATAAGAGCCCTTACATTTTATAATGCAGGGGCACCTCCCACCCTGAACACGTGTCATGAGGACCCAACTCCATATGATCGGACAGTGACTGTCCAATCCCAAAACACAGATCCCAAATGAAGAGCCGACACAACTTCCTGCAACAGCACCTGTAAACTTCCCCTGGAGAATCCCTAAGACAGCTCTGGCACCATCTGGCAACAAGAAGATACAACGACCTGACAATGAAAAAACAGCGAAAACTTGATCCAAGAAAGGTTGCCCTATCACATCACCTAAAGGGAAGATGAAATCAGAAGACACGTCATGCTTTGACCTGTGCAAAAACCAAGATCACTAATTACAGAAGACTGATTATAACAAACTTGATTGAGCAGATGATCTAGAACCATAGCAAACAACTTTCCTAGACGTTGTCCCGTCAATCGTTGAAATACCAAGATCTCTAGCTACCGAGAACTGAGTTTGTCATCTACAACTTAGCACAAAGTTTCCTGGCACCATCAAAAGACACTGGGTTTTGGGAATGAGCATGTTGGAGCCTGTAGTTGCTCACATGACAATATGCTTCATGGGTGGAGAAACTCTGTACCTAGTAGGCTAAGGGAATTCCCTTTCTAACTTCCCCAAAACTTATCATGCCTATGCAAGAACAAGACAAAATAAACAAACAAACAAAAAAAAAGTAAAAAAAACCCACAAAGCCTTGTCTCACCAGTCCTTTTCTTTTCTTTCTTTTATTTCTTGTGATTGTTTGCTTGGTGACAATATTTTTTGTTGCTGTTGCTGTGTTTTGTCATTGCTTGTTTTCCTTTTTTGTTTGTTTTAGGGTTTGTTTCTGTTTTTCTTGTCCTTCCTTTTGTTGAGAAATATATGTCTTTAAAAACATGGCAAGTAAACTTCAATCCCTAATTCCAGTAGAACATTTCTATTTGGAAAAAAATAACTGACATCTTATACTAATTCCAGAAATTCTGCCTTGATTCCCAGAAATGGGAGAGTGTGTTTTAAATGATGAGCAAGTAGAGTTAATTATCCTCTTCACCAGAACTCACTCACAGATGGATTCAACAGTAGCACTGGACCATGAACTCTATCAATTATTAGCTTTTTCTTTTCTTCTTCAGGTAATAATTTGGTAGAGTAGCTAACTTATGTTTTCCTTCATGTCCCCAAACTTGTGCCAACTCTATTAAAGAAAATAAAATTCAATGCATTTTATTGATGGTTGTCAATACTGAAGATG
The DNA here is from genome assembly GCA_004027635.1 of Crocidura indochinensis. Lineage (NCBI taxonomy): Eukaryota > Metazoa > Chordata > Mammalia > Eulipotyphla > Soricidae > Crocidura > Crocidura indochinensis. The sequence continues at coordinate 19,280 of PVKC010008713.1, forward strand.
TATGTCTGGCTTTCTCTCTGATTTGAAGAGCTCACTCAAGCTCTTTTGAAGTTCAATTACCTGAATCACAATATAAATCATTTATTTCCATCCATGTTACAAATAGGACTTATAGTTATTTCGATCACTTGGAGGACAAATAGTATTTTCACTTGAATAAGACAAATTATTATTGGAAAGGTCTGTCAAATAGTAAGTTACTATTTTTCTCGATATGTGTGTTTCTGTGTTTGTGTAGGGAGTGGTCTCAAGAAAAACTCTAGGGATCCAGGAATTCCATATAATTAGGCAGGCATTTCAATATAAGCTACTAAGGACACAGTGCTATTGTGATCCTATAATGTCAAAATTCTCTTAGTTATTCCACAAATACCAAGAAATCTCCAGGAGTATACCTGAACAGGTTCAGGAGATGGTTTGGTCTGATATGAATCAGACCAGAAGTTTTTGCATCCAAGACATCCGCGCTACTCTCTTTCTGACTGGTGATTATTCTATTATTAAGATAAAACAGCAAGTTTTATTGTTCAAGTTCACAGTGCTTAATTAATGGATGAAAATGGTTTTACCAATGAAATGCAACAAATGATAAAGCATTTAATATTAAAAATGGACACTATATAAATTATAATTTCTTTATTTAAGCAAAATGGTTACAAACATGTTCACAATTCGGTCCTAGCCATAAAATGCACACCCCTCTTCACCAGTGCAATTTTCCCATCATCATTGTCCTCCAGTTCCAGCCTCCCACACCCCCTGCTTTTCCTTGAGACAGGCATTATACTTCTTTCTTATTTTATATTGTCTGATTTTTTTTCTCTTTAAAGTAATGAACAAGTGGGGCCCGGGAGATAGCATGGAGGTAGGGCGTTTGCCTTTCATGCAAAAGGTCATCAGTTCGAATCCCAGTGCCCCATATGGTCCCCCGTGCCTTCCAGGACCAATTTCTGAGCATGGAGCCAGGAGTAACCCCTGAGCACTGCCGGGTGTGACCCAAAAATCAAAAAAAAAAGTAATGAACAAGCTATAGATTTTATATAACTAAGGAGCAAACATTTTTATGGTTAAAAATCATAATACAGAATTTGTTGAGTGTTTCAAAGAGTGGTATTATTGCACTATGAAATAAGGCAGAAAAGCTGTGTATTACACTTGTGCTATCTCCAGTCTTTTTTATAGAAATAATTCATCCCCCTGGTTTAACAGTTAGCATGGAAAGGTGACAGTGAGTTTGAATAGAAAATACAGTGTGTGAGGAGAAGGTAGTCATTATACTTTGTCAAAGATGAAACCTTTATTATTGGTTAAGTTTATGATTTGTCAATACACAAGTCTTATTTAATTGGCCACAGACCAGGGATTCTTGATTATTTCTTTTCACTTATCACAAAGGCTAATCTCCAGTGGGATGTTTGTTGCTTTATTTGGTACATGAGTCACTTAACTTTCAAATAAAAGTCATTATTAGACTTATTATTATTAGCCATAATTTTTGGGGGGTTACATCTGGTGACAGTCAGGGGTTACTCCTGGCTATGAGCTCAGAAATTGCTCCTGGCTTGGGGGACCATATGTGATACCTGGGGATCACAACACAGTCCGTCCTGGGTCAGTTAGCATGCAAGGCAAATGCCCTACTCCTCTGTCATTGCTCTGACCCCAAGATATCATTTTCATATTGAAAATAACAGAAAACGAACCTTGTTCCCACAGTTTAGGCTTAAAACACCTGAGACTTAGCTACAACAGAACCATGAAAAAAATCATTAAATATAAAGCAATAAAAGATTGATAATAGAAAAACACTTTTAATAAACCCACAAAAGAAAAATTTGGCAAGAAAATTTATGGAATTCTCAAAATTTGGACATCTGTCTCTAAATGGTCAGATTATCATATTCTGAACCCCAACTGTACCTATAATCTCATAGTAGAAATTCAACTCAAATAGAAAATAATTTTATTCATTTTATACTTTTAATATATATTATACACATATATAAATTGACTTATAGAAGCACCATTTTCATTCAATAATCTTTACATGAGGGTAGGATATTACCTGAAAATTATCTTATTCAAAATAAGGTTTAGACTAGTAGAAAATCTTTCAAAATGTTCTGAATTACAAAATGTTTTTTACTGATTTATAGAAGAAATGTGCTTCTGGAATATTTCCCCACAGGTGGTATGAGAAAGATGACAATAAACAGATGTTATTAAATTACAGCTCCTGCATTTCAAAACATCACTAAAGTGCATTCAAATGATATTGTCTAACAATGCATGAACGTGCCACTATTATTGTACATGTTAGCAGTCACTATTTGACTTCCAAAATTATTTTTATTGTTATTTAATTGGTATGCAATTTATTTTTTTATTTATGTGAGCTGAACAATAAATTTATTGTGTGTGTGTGTGTGTGCGTGTGTGTGTTTTGGTTTTTGGGCCACACCCTGTGACGCTCAGGGGTTACTCTGCTTAAAAATCGCTCCTGGCTTGGGGGCCGTATGTTAAATATCAATAATTGATTACAATGTCCCATTATGATTAGTCATTTCTCTTCTTAGCTCTTATGAAGTATTATTTATAATAGTTACATTAAATGGTATTGTGTGCAGGAAATATGATTTAATTTGATGGATTGTTGTCCATTTAGGAGGGTTTTTATCTTCCATTGTGTTGACAATATTCATATATTGTATTGCAATATATTGACAATATTCATATTCAGGATGCAAACACTTATAGTATGCAGTTGATAGAATTTATAAATTCTCATATTTGCCATTGTAATTTAAAATAATAATAAGTCATATGTAAATAGATATATCCATGGATATATACTAATAAAACTCCATTTTAATATGAAGATACTGTATTGGCTTTGGTCTAAGAACTTTCATATGCTGATCCAGAAAAAGAAAATAATTAATTCTGAAGAACAACTTGCAGAAGTTATTAACAATTCATATATTCTTTCATTGTAACACCATATAGTTTTAATTTTAGAAAACTTGCCTAACAATGATAAATGTGATTTTTATTGTTCTTTACTAATATACATATCTTGCTGTTGATCTGTTTGGATGACTATTTGCAGCTAACTTGTACTTTCGTTCCAATTACTGCTAGAGGGTTCTCTTACAATGTCTATTTAATTCCCATCTACAGGGATGCTGTGGCACCATATTTGTCTCATAAGAGTCAAATTATTATCAATGAAATTCTACCTATGCCTAACCTGAGAATTTAGGCGATTATAATAATTCATTATGCATTTTATTCACCGTCCACCAAATGCTCCAAAATTTTCCTATTCTCCTATAATCTCATTTTGCTGATTTTCTGATGAACAGATAGTCCTCTATTTTTAAGGGTATTGCCTCCCAATATATACAACTAAATTGATAAATATATTAAGCTGAAATTACAGTTAATATGCATATATATAACCTAATATAATTTAGCTAGTATACCTTAACTATTCTTTGGACATTTACACTAATCTGCAGTTCACAAGATCATCCAACAAAAAGCCTGCTTTATAACATTGTTGATGAAAACATAATTCATTTATTATGCCATTGAAGTGAAAAACACATTAATTACCTGTTGCTATAATTATTAAAATACACAGTTGGAAGCATAATGATCTTGAGAAAATTTAAACATTAAAGAAATTTAGAACTGGGGCCCGGGAGATAGCACGGAGGTAAGGCATTTGCCTTTCATGCAAAAGGCCATTGGTTCGAATCCCGGTGCCCCATATGGTCCCCAGTGCCTGCCAGGAGCAATTTCTGAGCATGGAGCCAGGAGTAACCCCTGAGCACTGCCGGGTGTGACACAAAAAACAAAAAACAAAAGAAATTTAGAACTAAAATTAGTTGCAAGATTCCGAGAGGATTGAGTGACAGAGTCAACAATTAATCTGATATAGCTCAAGAATAGTGGCAGAAAAATATTTCTATTTATGATTCAATAACTGACCGTGAGCTATAGCTTGTTTATAATTTTCAGAAGAGTATCAAAAATTGAAAGAAGAGTATCAAAAATCATATCACTTACAAGGTAAAGATTGAAAATTAAAATTTATAATCAGCATTTATAGTGAAAATAAATAATTATCAGTTAAAGAGGATCAAAATTCAATGATATATTCTAAATGTATTATAAACACAGCCTATACTTGTATAAGACAAATATATTTTGGTGAATCAGTATTATAGTTTGGCCTTAAAATATAAGAAAAATAAAACTCAATCCTCAAGTAACATTTCCTTTGCATTTCACTTGAAACTTGTGTCAAATGTTAGCAACCAAGTTGTAAATATAATAAGACCCTGCATGGTCAAAGAGTTAAATAAAATTGTGAGAAAATGTTAGGAAAGATGATGTATTTAGAGTGATAAATTATAGAAAAGTGTAAGAAACTCAACTACAATCATGTCTGTGATATCGTTGCTTAAATAAAAATATATAAGTTTTTTTTTCTTTTCCTATCTTTTCTTTTTTTTTTTTTTTTTTTTTTTTTTTTTTTTTTTTTTTTTTTTTGTCCACACCCGGCAGTGCTCAGGGGTTACTCTTGGCTATCTGCTCTGAAATCGATTCTGGCTGGCACTGGGGACCATATGGGACACCGGGATTGAACCAACCACCTTAGGTTCTGAATCGGCTGCTTGCAAGGCAAACACCGCTGTGCAATATCTCTGGTTTTATAAGTTTTTTAAAAGAAGAAAAATGTAAGAAAAGCACAGAGCCTTTCACTGATGACCTTGTACTTACTTGTCATTCTGATTTTTATTTTAAAATTAAGTAAACCTATGAAGCTTCATTAGCGAAACTGTATTGTTTCGGGCTATTAAATCATTCAGAACTCTTGTTTTCGTTTGAGGGATGTTAGGGCTCAAAACACAGGACTCCTACATTGAAAGAATGAACTTAAAATTAAGCTTCATAGCATTTCTTTTTTTTAAATAATATTTTATTTAAACACCTTGATTACGAACATTATTGTGGTTGGATTTCTGTCATGTAAAGAACATCCCTCATCACCAGTGCCACATTCCCATCACCAATGTCCCACATGTCCCTCCTTCACACAACAGGATCGCCTGTACTCTAGACAGGTTATCTATTTCCCTCATAGCATTTCTTAAGATTGCAATATTTTTTCTATAACAATTAAGTTAGAGGCACTCTGTGAAAGATTTTGTGCTTTTCATGCATTTCTCTTACATTTTATCACTCAGTAAACACTTCATTCTCTTCTAACATTTTCTCAAAACCTTTATTTAACTTTTTGACCATGCAGGGTCTTATTGTATTTACAACTTGGTTGCTAACAGTTGGCAACAGTGTCAAGTGAATTTTAGCAAAGGAAATATTGCTTGGGGATTAAGCTTTATTTTTGAGCTGACTTATTTTTCTAATATTTTAAGGGCAAACTATAGAATTGATTCACCAATATATCTGTATGTTAGACAAGCAGAGGTTGTGTTTACAATAATAAAATTAGAAAATATCATTGAGACTTGATTATCTTTAAAGGATAAATATTAAAATAGCCAAATTTGATTTTGGAACTATGCAAATAATGAGAAATAGGCCTCTAAGATGGAGTTTTCATGCTGTCCACCTTAAGGCATCTTTGTCAAAAATATAATATTTTTATAATATAGCCTGGTTATGAGTAGACTAGACACTGTATTTACTGCACAAGAGCACTTTTCATGAGACAAATGATCCCAGCAAAAGTCATGCTTGTTTGTTATTGTCATAGTTTTACAGAATATTTGAACTTTTTAGTAGATACTTTTTGATCAGAGTTGATGGTATAATTTTTTTAATGGTATAAATTTAAGTCACCTAAATTTCTTTCAGTTACTGCTGGAAGAGATCTCTATAAATTAGAGAGAGAAAGACTTACATGTGAGAATGTTTGAATACATACCTATGTATCTATTAATTTTGAAACCCTACAGTATTTAGATAAAAATTGAAATTTAGACCAAATATGCATTCTGCAGAAACATTCTGAATTTTTTTTTTTTGGTTTTTGGGGTCACACCCAGCAGTGCTCAGGGGTTACTCCTGGCTCCATGCTCAGAAATTGCTCCTGGCAGGCACGGGGGACCATATGGGGACACCGGGATTCGAACCGATGACCTTTTGCATGAAAGGCAAACTGCCTTACCTCCATGCTATCTCCCGGGCCCCACAGTCTGAATTTTTTAAGTGTTTAAATTAAATGAAAAAAATCCCATTTAGAACTTAATGAGGTAGCCTACCTTTTGTAAATATAGGGTTTATATTATATATTCTGTCCAGTAGGAATACTTATTATGACTTAACTTTTAAATCATAAGCCTAGAATTATTTTAAAATAAATATAGTAACTTAAGTCATAAATTATGCATATTCATATAACTTGATCACATAAATCATTGTTTAAAAGATGTATGATATATAAATCACACATAGAATATAGAATCATACTGATAAAAATTGATCATATGCAAGTAATCTAAATACACAAGACTAAACAAAATTAAAATATCTTAGGGAATGATAAAAAACACTGTTGTCAGCACCTTCATATGTATATTCAAAATATTAAAAAGTAAAATTTCTTACAAAAATAGTAAAAGGAGATATAATACATCTGAAGAGTGACATATTTCCATGCTGGTAACTTGTAATCAATCTGCAGAATTTCATAAGGTCTTCTACGTCCTGCCCAAAGATGTCATTGAGAACAAAACCAGTAGTAAGCCATGAGTATTGCTATCAGGCCCCCCAAAATACAAGTGAATAAAAAACCAAATTAGAGCCTCTGATATTCTCTTCCGTTATCATTTTTAAAATCTCTATATCTGATAAATTCATTTATATCTCTAAACTTCATATTTGCTTTATAAATATTATATTTATTAGAGATGCACCTATGTGTACATATGTTTTATATGTATGAACATATTTTTGACTATCGGAAAATAACTAAGACTACATACTAGTATCTAGAACGTTCGAAAGTATTTTAAGACTGATACTTTTACTTTTTTGTTTATAGGCCACCCACATCGGTGCTGCTCAGTGTTACTCTTAGCTCTGCACTCAGTGGTCATTCACAGCGTTCCTTGGGTGGGCCATATGGGGCAGAGCAATGGAACCTGGGTGGGTCTTGTACAAGGCAAACACAGTACCAGCAGTGCTATTGATCAGACCTTATGAATATTTTTTCATCAGTTAAACATTTTTCTTTTTTGCCAACTTATTCTTCTATAGAACTGTGAACACAGGTATAAGTACATGATGTTTAGTCTTTATATTTTATTAAAATTGTATGCTCTAAATGAGCTCTTACAAATTACTTTCTTTAAGCACTTGATCATTTTATCTTATAAATAGTAACATGACCACCTTACCCATATTGTATAGAATGTTCAAATTTTACCGCTTTTAACTTGTATATTAATACATTACCTATCTACTATTAACTTTACTGTTGAGAAAAAATAACATTTGTCATTAGTTTGAAAGTTTTAAAATATAGCTTGTAAAACATTCCAGTAAAATTTGGATCAAAATATTTCATATCACTTAAGATTGCCTGAAATATGAAGAGAATTTATGAAAGGAAAAAGAACAGCGAAAAAGCAAAAAAAGCAAAGAAATAGTGATAAAAGAAAGAAAAAGAGTATATTTGGAACTAAAGTACATAGTAAACTAAAACATGATTTTCAAGTGCAGATTGCTGCAAACAAGGGCAAATTAGATTATTTAAAACCATGAAAATTTATTGTCTCTCATTGTCCTTGAACCAAAGGATTGAAATAACATTGATAGGTAAGTAATTCACCAAGGACTTGGTAAAACTAAGAAATGCACCCTTCTGTCAGCCTATAACCAAATATTATTTTTGAGGGTTTTTGTTGTTGTTGATGTTGTTTGGGGGCCACACCTGGAGGTATTAAAGGATTACTTCTCTCTCAGTTCTCAGAAATTGCTACTAGTGGGTACTGGGGACCGTAGGGATGCTAGGGATAAAACCTGGGATGCTTGCATGAAAGCAAATGTCCTATCTTCTGTGCTATTGCTCTGATCTAACACACATTGCTTCATACGATTATACCCAGCAAACTACAAACAGGTTTAATTGTCAACTTAACATAGGGCATCAACACATTACAAAACAATTATAATATTGAGTACTTTGTAAAAATAAATATTACTTTCTTCTAAAATTATAAAAATGCAATGGTGTTCATTCTAAATAATTTTGTTCACTATGACATACAGTCTAACCTCTACAAATAATATCAAAAATAGGGGCCCAACATATTATAAGTAAATAAAATGGTGTCC
>PVKC010008714.1:0-27723 GCA_004027635.1 Crocidura indochinensis
AACTATTTTATGGCTTACATTTGAATTTAATGCATGATCATGTAATTATATTCAGGAATTAGGGAATCTATTGGTATCCAACAGTTTGTGTGATGACAGCGTTCCTGGCTTTTAATTTCAAACTTGAAAACAAAACTATTCACCGTTAGTCTTAGGAAAATTTCAGGAGATATCTATTTAAAACACAAACCACAAACAAGGGAAACAAGTAAGAAAATATATTGTGTTACTATCTTTGTAAACGTGTTCCATTTCAAAATGTATTTCATACAGGGTCCAGGAAATTCTCTATACAGATAAAACTAGATTTTGTTCTTTTCCTTTGAACATATTTACAGTACATAGAACTACAAGATAAAAGTTTACACCTGTCTATATTTCTGAACACTTTGAACAAAGACACAATATACTATTCAATATCCAAGCATAAATTTTTTATGGTAAGGATACCACAGATTATCTAAGAAAAATTTAGAAAACATTATTAATATCAGCCCTTGTGTAAAACTTACACAAGAGGCTAACACAATGTACATTCACTTTGGTAAAAACGGTATATACATGCTCTGTATATCTTTCATACATTGCAAAATTTACAGTTAGTTTTTCCATCACAGAATTCTGAGTTGAAAGTCTTTCTTTCCTTTTTTTTAACTGAAGGGGAATATCAAACTGACTGACTAGGTTCATGAAAGTTTTTACAAAATTCTTTGCAATAGACTTAATATCTTACACTGGTAACTTTATGAAGAAAAAAAATCACAAACTGTGAGGATTTTAACAAATATCCTCATAGATTTGCTGTTTAGCATCATGATTTCCATAATAAATTGATGTGTAGAACAGTCCACAGCAATGTGAAATGCAAGACTTTGTTAGATAGGCCCATTTTGGTCTTCAGTGCCAGTGTTCATTTCTTTCATCCAGTCATATTGTCCCTTATTTGATCAACTCGAAGAGCTAGGTCTCTGAAAGAGGGGCGGTGGTTTACATTATTGTTCCAGCATTCTGTCATGATCATGTAAATCTGTAAAAAAAATAAATAAATAAAATAAATCAACAAAATGACAATGCAAAGAATAAAGGCATTTTCTAATTTGGTAGTGACATAAATTCAGAAGTCCAAGTTAATCTTCCTATATAGGTATATTTTGTGGCTCTATCTAAATCCACATCATATCAACTATCATGCTATTTAAATAAAGCTCAGTGATTCAAAAACATGAAATCATAAAATAACCTGAAATTCTTGGATAAAAATATTTTGGTTACCTCATCAGGGCATCCATCGGGTCTTGGTAATCGCCCATTATTCTTTAGGAGTTCTATCAAATGAAACACAATCATCTGTCCTTGCTTGTCATTGCCTATCATACGCATAAATTCCTGAAACACAAATCCATTTTCAGTGAGATTTGAAGCATAATTTTTTCATAACTTCCAATTAATGGGAAAGAATTTTTATCCATGCTTTTTTAGTTTACAATATTTTAAAAATAGACTAGTTGAAGTATTTAAATTCACATAATCATACTCCAGAAAAAAGATCATTAAATGTTGGACCCTTGTTATGCCTTTTTATTTTTATTTTTTTTGGTTTTTGGGTCACACCCGGCAGTGCTCAGGGGTTACTCCTGGCTCCATGCTCAGAAATTGCTCCTGGCAGGCATGGGGGGCCATATGGGGCACCGGGATTCGAACCGATGACCTTTTTCATGAAAGGCAAACGCCTTACCTCCATGCTATCTCCCGGGCCCCTTGTTATGCCTTTTATATGATTGAAAAGCACCCAACACAAATTCCCTCAAAAGGTCAAAAGAAGTGAACTGAAAACAATTGTTCTGGTCATTTTGTTGTTTTAATACATAATGTACATTTCTGTTGAAATTGTAAAGTCAATGGCATTTTTAAATGCAGAATGAATACATCAGCAAAAATGTAATGTGGTCAACCTGGATTTGACCCCCAATTTCCCATATTTTCCCCCAAGCACTGCCAGTAGTGATTCTTAAGCACAGAGCCAGAAATAAGCCCTGAGCACTTAGAATTGAGGATGATGATGAAGACAAAATGATGATGATGATGATGATGATGATGATGATGATGAGAATAATAGAGTGACACCGGCAGTGATTGATGAGTGGAGGTGACATGTAGTACCAGGTTATCAAACTCAGAGCTTCACACACTTGCCTACCAGGTGAGTTTTCTGCATGGCCTACATATGTCATCTTAAATTAGTGCTTCTGTAGTCTTTGGACAGGTATTTGGAAAAGAATGTTAGATTATATGGTGGGTCTATTTTTATTACTCTGAGAAATCCACATACTGTACAATCTACATTCCCACAAAAAATGTATGCGGGTTACTTCGTCTCAAGCACACCAACACTTCTGGTCAATTTTTGTGGAGGTAGTGCTCAGGGCTTACTCTTGATTCTGTGATCAGGGACCATTTAGTATTGGTATATAGTAGTATATGGTGCTGGAGATTAGTATATGGTTAGTATAGATTAATATATAGTGCTGGAGATTGATCTCAGTACAGCTGCATGTACGGCAAGCGATTTTTTTATCTGATATACTCTCTCTGGCCTATATCTGCCTGGTCTTATAAACATGATCACAGGTTGAGAGGATATTTTATGGTTTCGATTTACATTTGCAAGATATAAGTAATGATGAGCTTTGGTTCATAGGCCTGTAAGCCATCTGTAAAATGGTTTCTTTGGAGAAACATCTATTTAGATCTTCTGAACATTTATTTCAGTGAGTTACATGCTTCTATGTTATACAAGTTCTTCATATAGCTGGGTTATCAACCCTTGTTAAATGTATGACATGAAAGCAATTTTTCTCAATCAACAGGAATTTTTTTTTCATTTGGGGGCATTTATCTTATTGCGAGGAAGATTATTTTTTATAGAATACCATTAGTTCATTTTTGCTTTTGTTCCCAACAATTGGAGTAGAGTCACCTAAGATATAATAAGTGACGGCTATGAAGTCTATTTCCAAACCTTTAAAACATTTCACTTTCATTTAATAATAAATTTTGGAATCTCTCAGTAGATACCATCATATATATGAGCAATGAGAGGTTCTAGAAATAACCCTAAGTTTATAATCTTTCTTTTTAGAAATTTTCTCTCTTATTAAAAAAGTTTAAGTGTAGAAAAAGTATACTAACCGCTGGTGGACTTTTACTTTTCTCAATATAAGTAAAAAGCTCATATAGAACTACTCCAAAGCTCCAAACATCTGATGCTACAGAAAACTTGCTCTCTGTCAGTGATTCTGGAGCATACCTGGAATATATGAATAGCATTTTAATGTTATTAATATCCAACTGCTTTTTACCTGAAAATCATTAAATTAATAGCATCTCTTCCGGCGAAGATAAAACCAAAGGTATACGGAAAGGAATTAGCATGAAGGATATGAGACAACCATCTTAAAGAGACCTGCTTTTAATGTTGACTGTTAGATACAATCTAAGTTTTCATGACAATTTCTATCTACAGCTCACTAACTTCAAGTAGTGGCTAATTGTACCTAAACAGCTTCTGTCAATCATTTGCTTTCCTCTCATGACTTGAAAGTTTGGTACATGTTCATTAGAAAGTGCCTATATGACCAATCACAATAAAAACCTTAGGTACTACTCCCTCGAGAGCTTCCTTCCTTTATAGAGAATTACTTGTGTATTGTCACAATGCATTTGCTGGAAGAATTAGTTTGAAATACATGGTTAAATTTCTTGTTTGTGTTTTGGGGCTACACCTGGCAGTACTCAAGACTTACTCCTTGTTTTGCACCCAGGGCTCACTCCTGGTGGGCTTGGGCAAAACTATACAGAGTCCTAGGGGTCTAACCTGGTCATCTGCACCCAGGACTAGGACCTACTGTACTATCAATCTGGCCCAAATATATGTTAGATTTATCCCACAAACAGAATGTAGCTTCCTTAAAGAGAGTGTGATATTATCCCACTCCACACACAATATACTTCTCACTTAGTTTTCATGATTTTACTTTGTAATTTTTCTCTGAAACACCACAAACTGTTTTTCTCTACCATTACCTAAAGATAATCAAATCACGAGAGGAAGTTTCCATGTCAAAACAACACAAAACAAAATAAAAAAGCTCCTCTACACCACCACCACCAACAACAAAACCCTCTCCATTAAGCGCATTTACATTAGAGAACTACTAACTTTTAACTCTTGGAAACATACAACTTTTAGTAAAATCTTCTCTGTTAGCCTTCTGTCAGGCTTATAACACAGTAATACCTTGATTCTCAAGAGCCAGTGAAGCAGTTCTTTAGAATATATATAATCAACGGGCCCGGGAGATAGCATGGAGGTAAGGCGTTTGCCTTTCATGCAAAAGGTCATCGGTTCGAATCCCGGTGCCCCATATGGTTCCCCATGCCTGCCGGGAGCGATTTCTGAGCATGGAGCCAGGAGTAACCCCTGAAAACTGCCGGGTGCGACCCCAAAACCACACACACACAAAAAAAGAATATATACAATCAAGGAAGGAAGTGTCCTTAGACCCAAATTTCTGTTGGAATATAGGGCCTAATTTTAGCAGGTGTCTTTTTCCAAGTACCCAAATTCTCTTATGCCATTAAATTATGAAAATTTATATTTTCTCTTGATTGAAGCTAACACAGATGGTCACTCCAATTACCAACTAATTTTAAAATTAATGATAAATTGTGTTTTTGATGAATATTTTTAGTTTAAGAATGTGTATGAAATGAACTGAGAAGGCTAAGAATTCTTTCTGTCTTTGTAATCTCTTGGCTGACTAATACATAATACTTCTGTATTATACTTCTTTAAAATAAAGAAATTTAATAATAAATTAAAATAAGATTAAATAATAAAGTCAAGGTAGAATTAAAAACTTGTTATTAAATATTATTTTTATAAACTCTAGAAAACAATTATAGCTTTTCATACTTACAAAGAAAAATATTTAGTTATCCATTATAAAGGGGCAGAGTGCTTATAATTATCTATCTGTAATTACATGTATATTACATGTATATAATTAGCTATCTGTAATTGCATGTATATTTCTGCAGTTAGCCTCTCCTTAATCTTCTAATTCCCCAAGTTTTCTTTAGCTGGAGGGGCTTGAGGCCCCCTAGTGGTACTCATGAGCTAACAGTAGAAGTTAGTAGTAATAGAGTGTCCCTGCTGGTGCTTTGGATTTGAAAATAGATCCGCTGCATACAAGGCAAGAGATTTTCAGTTTCCTTACACATTTTTTTTTTTTTTTTGGTTTTTGGGTCACACCCGGCAGTGCTCAGGGGTTACTCCTGGCTCCATGCTCAGAAATTGCTCCTGGCAGGCACGGGGAACCATATGGGGCACCGGGATTCGAACCGATGACCTTTTGCATGAAAGGCAAACGCCCCACTTCCATGCTATCTCCTGGGCCCCTTCCTTACACATTTTTAAAAACTGTGGGCATCCTCAAAGTTTTGTTTACTTGGGTAACAGAGTTCACTATTGCCAGTTATGTTAAATAAAAACATGAGTGTTTATTAAAATTAAATATATTCGTAAAAGTATGTTAACATAACATTAAAAATAACTTTCAAAACTAAAATATTTGTGAATATATAGCATTATTTTAAATTTTTACAAATTCCTTGTAAAATTTAATTTAAATTAAGATAATATACATCCATGAGCAAATAACATCCTATAATTATGAGAGGTACATCATGGATTTCCTAAAACAATAAATGGTGGGAAAGATAGCACAGCACTAGAGTGTTTGTCTTGCAAGCATCGTCCTGGCTCCATGCTCAGAAATTGCTCCTGGCAGGCACAGGGGACCATATGGGGCACCAGGATTTGAACCGATGACCTTTTGCATGAAAGGCAAATGCCTTACCTCCATGCTATCTCCCGGGCCCTGTGTGTTGCTTTTTGTACCACACCTCACTGTAGTCAAGGTGTTTAACTCCTGGCACTGCAGTCAGGAATTACTTCTGATGGTGCATATAGGATGCCACATAGGATGACTGGGCTGTCCACATGCAAGGCAAACACCAACCTGCTGTACTATTGCTTTGGCCCATACTTCCTGGTTTGCTTGGTTTATGCCATTTACAGGTTATTTGATATTCATGCCTCTTGTTCTTTTCATGCTTTTGTTCTCTCCTTGTCTATCTGGTAAACTATTAATAATAATGAAAATGATATTTCATAGTTTTCTCTAATTAAACTTGGCAGAATTTTCATGCTTTAAAGTTTCACATAATTTTCATTACTCAACATATAGATCACATTATAAATATCTGATTACATATCCCCTCTTTCCCCCCCCCCAATAAAACCCTTAGAACTTAAGGGAAGAGATTATAGGTAGCTAACTTGTCAGCTGAATTTTCCAGCTATATCAAAGGTTTAATTTTGGTTAAAAACAAAAACCCAAGATCAAAGTTCACTTAAAGTTATAGAACTAAAATATTTATTTAATCATAGATTTAATCAAATCACAATGAAGAATAGTTAAAATCACAAATTGTAAGCAGACCATCTGGGTTTGACCCTTGTTCTACCATTTACTTATACAAACATAATTAATCAACCTGTCTGTACCTCAGTACCTTTTAAGAGTTGTTACAAAGATTAAATAAGAACTCATAAAATATATTTTCCTCAAAGTAAACTACATGACAAAAATGGCTATATTATAAATGTATAAAGTATACAAATTATATTATAAATGTATAAAGTATATAAATGTATATTATAAATGTATAAACTTTAAAGTCTGTGCTCTAAAAAGTCATTTTACTGTATACTAAAATATACTCACCAGAATATGGGACTTTCACCAGGTTCTTTCACTTTGTAGTATTCTTTGTCTTGTGGTAAGACCTTTGTTAAACCAAAATCTCCTATTTTAACTCTGGTTTCATTCTCCACCAATATATTTCTTGTTGCCAGATCCCTGTGAATATATCTTTTTGTACCAAGATACTCCATGCCCTGTAAATAGAATAATTTTTTTCAGCTAATTTTATTTTAAATGGCCTTGGCTTTATATTCTACCTTAAATAAGCATGAAAACCCGTGGAGTTTGGGTAGTTTGGGGTTTGTTTTGGGACCACACCACATGGTTACTACTGTCTTTGCACTCAGGAATTACTCCTGAGATACGAGAGAGAGAAACTGGATTGGCTGTATACAAGGAAAACATCTTGCTTACTATACTATAGCTTCAAAACCTACATTATTTCTTAATAATTACTTCAACATGAATAAATGAAATCATTTAATTCAGGGGTCCTCAAATCTTTTAAACAGGGGCCCAGTTCACTGTCCCTCAGACCATTGGAGGGCCAGACTATAGTAAAAACAAAAAATACGAACAAATTCCTATACACACTGCATGCATCTTATTTTGATGTGAAGAAACAAAACGGGAACAAATATAATATGTGGCCCGGGGCCGTAGTTTGAGGACCACCGGTTTAAATGGTTAAATCGTTTAAATAGTTGTCGAGAACTCTCTAGGCCACTGAGTATATAGTGAAAGGAGAAAAGAAATTGAGTGGATGAGAAACAAATATGAAAGGATGGGGGACAAGGACCAGGGGGCCTCAGGTGCACTGGTGGTATTAGAAAAAGAACTAAGTAACCAAGCCTGAGTCAACAACACTGAAATCATGAGACCCCAACTTTAACAAGCAAACTTAAGAGGTGCTGGCAGGCTGGGGTGTGAGGAGGTGGTGGTATGGGATACACTCTGGGAACATGGAGGAGGGAAGTTGACACTAGTGGTGGGATTTGTCTGGAAACTCTGTATGTCTGAAACCGAATAATAAATAACTTTGTAAACCATAATAGATTAAATAAAAATTTAAAAAAGAGAGAGAATATCAAACCTACTTGAAAACAGTTCCCTTTGACTAGAATTCAATGTCACTGGGTGGCAGAGTATGAATATAAGTATGGAATTGGGGCAAAGAGAATAAATTGAATTTACAATTCAATGCAATAGAGTTCAGTGGTCTTTATAAAATAACTAAATTGGTTTAATCTCTTAATAACTTTACTGATGTAGAACTGATACACAATTAATTGCACGTGTTTTACAGTATTTGATAAATTATGATATATTGATTTATATATGATTCTGTAACCTACATTCTTTCTAGTTCGTATTCTAGGAGCTTATTTGTAGATTGCATTGCATAGGATACTATTTATACAAATTATATTACTTATGAATAAAGAAAATTTTCCTTCAAAATATAATTATTGCAACATGCTCTCTTCCTTTATAAACAATCATCCTATTCAGTACCTTGCATATCTGGGATGTATACTGCAGAAGTCTTTTATGATCTATACGGTCTTTATGTTTTTGGAGATAGTCTCGTAAACTTCCATATGGCAAATATTCCATAATTAATCTTAGATTACGCCGGCCTTTTAACATACAAATGGAAATACGTTTTAGTGTACCAAATGTTACTGATAAAGTATTGAAAACAATCATATAACTGACAAAGATATATAAAATGAGCTTAATATGAGAAAATTTGATCATTAGAGGTGATGTTGTAGCAAAGAACTTTTTTAATAAAATTCTTAAATTTTAAGCTCCTTTAAAATATCACATATTGTGCAAACCACAATATGCTGATATGAAAACTTTCAGACCTACATAAATATGAACAAAAACGATCTACTTTAAAATATATTTTCACAGAAAATATGGGCAAAGATAATTTAGTTCTTTACATATGTTTTTCTATTGATAAACTTAAGTAGGAATAATAAAACCAATATTTTCATTGATGAGTGGATCCTTCAACTAGTCAAAGAAAGTCATTATACACTTAGAGCCCACATACACAAGCATAATTTCCAGTATTACTAAATGCTTCTCTCTGGGTACTGAACTATTATTATTATACGTACAAATCTTGACACATTTGTTTCTAATACCCAGTATACCAAAGTCATATCACGAATTTAAAATAGATTTCAATGGACAACATACCAGCACTGTAACACACTCCCTTGTACTTTACAATGTTGTCATGCTGCAGGGATTTAAGGATTTCGATTTCCCTTTCAAAGTCTCTGAGGTGCTCTTCAGTGCTGTGCTGGAGTTTCTTCACAGCCACCACCTCACCAGTATTGTCTTGTAAGGGGTCATAGCGGCACATTTCCACACTTCCAAAATTTCCCTAAAGAGTTAATGAGAAAATAAATCTTTCCTTGACAAACTTAATATAATTAAACAGACAATTAGAGCCATCTCTTAAATTTACATTAGACAACATTCAGGATAAGAAAAGGAAAGTCTCCTTACTCCTAGAACCCCACAGCCAGTCTTCTTGGCTGCACGTCTTCTCCAAGCTTAATGCAGCCACTCCCTACACCTGGAATGCGGCCTAGACAGTCAGACACAGCCCCTTGCAGCAGGTATCATATATAAAAGAAGCAGTCTTTTAAAATAAGAAGTTTGAGAGTGAACGGTGAATCATAGGGTAGTTACTGAGTCACTGAAAGATGTTGTTATTAGTTTAAAGTTATTTGGTTTCTAAGTAAATATCACCTATGAATAAAAGATAGATGTCACATTTCTACATATGGGATACATATCCAAATACTATTTTAAAGCATATTTTAAGAAGCTAAATCTAACTGGATCTGAATTACTAGAATATTATATCAGTCCATTTCAAATGAGATTTTAAGAAAATAAGAAAGTATTTAAAAATAAAAATATGTTGTAATAATTTTCATGAAAATAAATATATCAACATTAATATATATATATATCAACAGATAAATGAGTAAAATATTCCAAAGGTAAAAAATTATATAGGGACCATATTAATGGTACATTATATGAAAAATTTGCAATTAGATATGCATAAAATTCAAAACTAACAATATTTGTTTCTTCATAATTTTGTAAAGTTATTAGAGCTGACATTTGTATCAATTCACAACTTAAAAAACTTAGAAATTATGTGAAAATAAATGAGTATATACTTATCACACTATTCTACAAGTATTTATTTGCTATTTACCTCTTCTAATTAAGCTATAAATTGTACAGAAATAGTGACTACATAAACAATTCACACTGAACAGCAGAGACCTGATGCTTACAAAAGACTCAAATATTTCTATAAAATCACATGACTAAGGCCAAAAAATATAATACAAAGGAGTTTAAGGCATTTGCCTTGCATATGCTAACTCCAATTCAATCCATAGCACCTCAGCACCACCAGGTATGATCCCCAAACTCACAAAAAAAGTAAATGAAACCACATCAGTTCAGAAAAAAAAATAAAAAATGTTAAAGCAATGCAACCACTCCCAAAATGTCTGGCTCACAAAACCTTTAGGGCTTTTTATCCACTGGCTTTAAAAGTTCTTACTCTGGGGCCTGGGAGATAGCATGGAGGCAAGGCGTTTGTCTTTCATGAAAAAAGGTCATCAGTTCGAATCCCGGTGCCCCATATGGTCCCCCGTGCCTGTCAGGAGCAATTTCTGAGCATGGAGCCAGGAGTAACCCCTGAACACTGCCGGGTGTGACCCAAAAACCAAAAAAAAAAAAAAAAAAAAAAAATTCTTACTCTGAGAATTAAGGATGAATAAATTAACTAGTTAACCTAATTAAATTTTTTTTTAATGTTAAATGTCAATTCTTTTCTTAGAAAATGTCTTCAGAGGCACACATATATTATCTGGGTATATGGTACCCAATCACAGGTCACCTGCATCTTATCTCTTGAGATGTGAAATTTTGTGCTTCATACTTTCATGCTAGGATGTATACTGGAGCTCTCTTCTCCTTTCCTCCCTCCCTCTCTCCCTCCCTCCCTCCTTCCTCTCTTCTCTCTCTCTCTCTCTCTCTCTCTCTCTCTCTCTCTCTCTCTCACCTTCCCTCCCTATGGAGAACTTTACACTCTCGAATGAGTTTCTCTCTTTCCACTTCTCCCCCTTCCTAGTTTCCAATAAAGCCTTTAAAATAAATTTTTAATAATGAAAATGGCCTCAGTAATTTAAGTATTATATTTGCATATCTGCATTAAAATTAGGAACAGGAACACAGAAGCATAAGAAAAAACATTAAAATTATTTGAAATTTATTAAATTTGAAATTTATTAAAACTATCCAAATCAACTTAAAATAAACTTTCATGAGATGATTCCATTTATAGATTTCATTTTATAAAATATATTCTATTAAAAAGTTATAATTATACCAACAGGACTACACTGAAGGACTAGAGTATTACATGTAGAATAAAGGTTATCTGGATTTTGTAATTAATGACTAGTAGTTTTCATCTTGAAAGTGTTTTCATATAAGTATCAAAGTTATTCTGACAAAAAACCCATTTATTATCATTATTAGTGATCAATCAATTACACACTAACCATTGTTAATAGTAATTATCATTAAATTAATTTCATGATTATTAATTAATCAATAATAAAATAACTAATAAATCCATACTATACTAATTTGTATACAATAATGTATGTCTGCAATATTTTGTGTGCAGATATGAATTATTTTCTTTGTATGAGGTGCCACCAAAAGATAACAACAGAAGATGCAATGCAACCTAAACTATAGAAGCAAAATCAAATACACATTTAAGATAATGGAAACAGAATGTACATAGGAATAGCGAAAAGGTTCCGGTCTCCTATCTGAAAACACCTTAGTTGTTTGACCATAAGCAAGTTAATTACCTGATCTAAATCTTAAGTTTTCTAACGGTAAAGTGAAGAGGTTATTCTTAAATCTAAAGCATAATTTCCCAAATTGTTCCTGAGAATACAATCTAGGAGATACTGATAATAGACAAGAAGTCTTACAAAATTTTAACTAATTACACAGTGTACCAACAAATTGATGATACCAACGAAGAATTATGGTTAAGATCATATATGCTTGGCAACTTTAAAAATATTGCTAAGACATCATTTTCTGATATGCATGCTCTCTTATAATTCTAAGTGCTTGAATATAGGTTGGATTAACTGATTCGTTTAAAATGAACAACATATGGATGAATGCTAAGATGCCAGTCTGAAGATGATGATCCTAAATAAAACATGGCTTCTAGTTGAGTGACTATCCTCAGCTGCAACGTTGTGAGGCAGTCCTCTAGAGGCTTTGAAAATATCTTTAGAAGTAGATATTTTGAGGTCTATCAATAGCTATGTAAATCCGCATGGAATTATCTTAGTAAACACTTCAGAGGGGGCTGCGAGCCAAGTCTGACTGGCAACTTGGTTGTGGATCTAGGAAAGACCTTGAAGTAGCTAAGATCTAACTCAAGTTACTTGTAGACTCCTAATTTGCATAAACTTATATATTATTATGGGATAATAAATATATGCTTTTTTAACTGTTAAGATTTAGATTAATTTATTATATGAAAATAGATACCTAGCACATGTCAAATAACTCTATCTTTCTGAAATGCCTCAGGAACCTTTCCCCTAAATATCTGATAAACAAGGAAGAGTGGCAAACAATGTTAAGACAATATAACCCCCAATATTTTATTCTAGTGAAACTAGATCAGAATATTTAACTTGGAGCACGCCTAAGTTAAGTGAAATCTTCATAATATATCCATATCAAAATCCAAATTATAAGGTCACTGGTATAGAACACGATTAGCAAGTGTAGGAGAAAGAAATTTTTATGACTGCACATGCAAATAACTAAGCCTTTCCCGGTTCATATTTAGAACACACAGGTTATTATGCATAGCTGTGTTTACATGGTTCCAAATCCAAACACTAAAAAATCAAATTATCTCTCTATAAAATGACAAAAAAGAGGTAAATTGCTGGAGACAGTACAGAGGGGTGAGGTATTTATCTTCATGCGGCGGATCCTGATAACCAGATGGTCCTCTGTGATCTCTGAGCACAGAACCAAGAGTAAACCCTGAACAATCCTGGCTATGACCAAAAACAAAAATAAAACCCTATGACATCTTACCTTGCCAAGTTGTTGTAAAAATTTCAAATGTCTCTCTTCAAATTGTGTAGGATCACGGTCTTCAAAAGCACCAGAAAATCCTAAGGCGCCTATGCGCATATTTGGCAGCATGTCATTTTCTGTTAATAATTCATAATCTGGAGAAAAAGAATTATAACTATAAATTGGCAAATGCAATCTCTGGATTGAACTGACATGCACTTAAGGTCAATAAAATACTTGGAATGAGTTGGAAATACCAAATACTATGTAATTGACACAAATCAACTATAATAGCTTAGGTTATTTAATGAAGGGTTGTTTTTGTTTTTAGGCCACACCTTGAGATACTCAGGTCTGAACTTGTGACTTTGCACTCAGGAATTATTCCTGGCAGTGCTGAGGGAACTATAATGGGTGTCTGGGATCGAGCCTGGGTCACCTACATGCCTACTCACTGTACTCACTCAGGTCCCTTAAAAGAGAGAGGTTTTAATTATTGTTTATAAGTAGTGAGGCTCCAAGTTGTTTTTTCCAAGGACAAATGTTAATTTGCCCATAGGTAGCTTTAATATTTATAGACTAAGACTCAAAATTTGACTCCTTTTGGAGGCACAGGGAGAAGGTGGGTTTTCATCAGTGACCATTCCGTTATTCTTGGCCAGAAAGGACAGGCATCTTCTTTAATGAAAAGGAACAAAGATGTGGAACTGTTAGACCTGTGGGTGCCATGGACCATCTGAGTGAGCTGAGCAATGTTTGGAGGCCATGACAGACATGCCTGGCAGTGCTTGGGCCTTTAGGGCTATAGCCAGCAGTGCTAGGTAAAGGGACAGTGATGGTACAATTATTACTAGGGACTGAATAGTATATATGACCTAATTCTACATTGATCCCCTGGCCCCAATTGTGACATTTATGATATGAATGATTAGTATGGAAGCAGGAAGTTCCTGGATCAGATACCTACATATATGTAGGTATATATACATGTATATGTATACATATATGTAGGTATCTGATCCAGGAACTTCCTGCTTCCATACTAATCATTCATATATACATGTATATATACATGTATATATAGCTACATATATACATATATATGTATATATACATGTATATATATGTAGGTATCTGATATATATACAGCTTCTTCTATTAAGGAAAAAAATCTATACCATATTCATAAAATAAATTGTAAAATATATAAAAACTAGTTTACAATTATTTTTTAGAATTCAATTAAACAAAATAAACTTATATACTGCTTAATGCCCTAATTCTACATTGTCTCCCTGGCCCCAATTGTGACATTTATGATATGAATAATTAATATTGAAGCAGGAAGTTCCTGGATATGATACTTACATATATATATATGTAGGTATCTGATATATCTGATATATATAGGTATGTGTGTATATATATATAGATATATATATATAGCTGAGATATATAGCTTCATCTATTAAGGAAAAATATCTGTACCATATTCATAAAATAAATTGTAAAATATATGAAAACTAGTTTAAAACTATTTTTCAAAATATAATTAAACAAAATAAACTTATATACTGCTTGATAATTAGCAAATGAAAATGGTCATCAAAGGAAAAATACCTTTAAATGAAAAGACTGCTTAATCAAGAACACTATTTTATATATATAATTATTATATAAATAAATATATATATATATATATATATATAGGAAAAGTCAAATGAACATAATAAATTGGGAGAATCTAAATGAGAACAAGAGCTGGAGAGACAGTAATGCCTTGCTTAGGGCTGACCTGGGTTTGATCCCCGGCATCCTATGTGATCCTGAGTATCAAAAGGAGTAATTCCTGACTACTAAGCCAGGAATAAACCCCAAGTATTCCTAAGTATGGCAATAAGTAAAAAAAATTCAAAAGAGGAAAAATTCTTGGGCATTACAAAATGAATAAAATCTTACTAAATATAACAAAGACAAAAAGTATATGGAGAAGCAGTAAGATTTGATCCATAAATACATACCTGGTGTAAACAAACTATTGAGATCTCGTATTATAGCTCTGAAAGAAGGTCTAAAATCTGCTTCATAGTCCATACAATTATTAATAAGATTTGCTAGTTCTGTCCATTTTGGTGCAGGGAGCTGGTGCCTATCTTCATAAAACTGTAGCTTCTATAGAAAACAATATAGTGAAAATAAATTATATAACTGTTGAGTACTAGCTTTCCTTTTAATGAGTATGAATTAAAAATATCAAATCATGTGAAAGAAAAAGAAGGTATTAAAAAAACAAATCCATCTCAATCTATACAAACGTACTCTTTGAGAATCCAGAGCACTGAGAGGTTTATCTCCTCCACTGCAGATTTCCCACAAAGTGGTACCAAAACTCCATTTATCTGTTGCCAAGTTTAAATTTTTAGGATTTTCAATGCATTCAGGTGGTACCCATGGTATTCTCTCCTGAAGAACTTTTAAATGACAGAAACAAAGTATGGTCAACTTTTTCCCAGAAACATAATAAATTTTTTTTCATATACAGAATCTTTCAAACTAATTTGAAAAATCATGTCTTTTTTTATATGTTTGCAGTGAACATGAATAGATACCTAAAAGATGCTGGATGATGATTAATTCATTATCTCAGTTTTAAACAATGCTAATAGTGAGACCAAGAGAGATCAAATAATTTTGTGAAATAAAACAACTTTTTAGCTGCACAAAGAAAATCAGAATCCTATACAATGAATCATGAATTAGCTACACATTCTGCAACACTTAATTTCTCAACCAGAATTCCACACTCTTTACCTCTTACTGAGTCTTCATTAAATTTTTTTCTATAAATGTCTAAAAATAGCCTATTGTTGATGTAGTTTTAAAAAACAAAGTCTAAATAGTAGATATTTTGGCACCTTTTCAAAAATGCTCGGCCAAATCAATAGTAGTAGTAGAAATTCAAATCATTAGTAAGAAAAATAAGTCCTACTAGGCACTTATTACTATGATGGATGGTGGTTACAGTTATAAGATATTAAGTATATAAAACTAACTATAGGTATTTTGTTTAGATCATGAAATTTCCTGAATAGTTTTTAACTATTCCTAAATAGTTTTGAATAGGCTTTAACTTCATCAGAATAAAGAACATTCTTTATTTTTAAGTGGGAGTACTCAAATTTAACCCTTTGGTATTCTGAATAAATATAAATAAGCATATAGGTAAATATAGATATACAAAATAAAAAGAGAATGGGGCTGGAGCGATGGTGTGGAGAGGTAAGGCATCTGTCTGGCCAGCGCTAAATAAGACGCACTGTGGTTTGATCCCCTGCTGTCCCATATGGTCCTCCAAGCCAGCAGCAATTTCCGAGAGCATAGCCAGGACCAACACTTGAGCGTCACAGGGTGTTGCCCAAAAAACACCCCAAAAGAAAAAAAAAAAAACAAAAACAAAAAAAAAACAGAAAAAGGGGAAAAAAAGAAAGAGAAAGCATAGTTTGGGGTGATTTATTAGTGAAGTGATCTGAAAACTTTGCTCCATAAGTCATTTTTTCCAGGGCCAGAGTGATAGTACAGTGTGTAGGGCATTTGCCATGTACCGAAGGTTCATCTCTGGCATCCCATATGGTTCCCCCTAGCCTTCCAGAAGTAATTTCTATGTGCAGAACCAGGAGTAACCTCTGAACGCAACTGGGCATGATCCAAAAAGCAAAAAAGAAAAGTCATTTTCCCACTGTACTAATACATTTTCACCTGCATCACTCCCCGTTTCTTAAATAAGACAGCAAAGATTTTATAACATTTCCTGCCTATTTAACTGTTTTCACTGTCAGATAGGTCAGCAAGTTTAAGACCTACAGGTTCAAATAAAATACCAGGCATCAATGCACAAAAGCTTATGAATTCATATTCTAAGTTTAGAGTGTTCAATTGCAGAAATTAACAGAGATAATAAAATGTAACTATGGTATTACTTGAATATAAAATCTCAAATGATTGACTAAAATTAATAGTTTAATTGTACGAAAGAGAACTTTCAAGCCAATAGACAGTTTTTGATTTTAACTTTACAGTCAGAATTTTTTGATTAATAAAGCTAACTATGATCTCATGTGAAATAATTTATCCACTCAGATATTTAGTGGCTAAAAGAAAATTAAGAACTACTTCAATCAGAAAACTATTAATAAGAAACGTAAATATACTTGTAGAAAAGAAGTGTGTTAGAAGAACCTATGGAATACAGCAACAGTAGGTAAGAAGAAAGTTATAGTAATAGACACTTTCATAATGAAGAAAGAAAAAAATCTACTTTTATTCCTGTGCTTAAAAACAAGAATACAGGCCAGGAGCGACTTGTGGCATAGCCAGGAGTAACCCCTGAGCACTGCTGGGTGTGCCCCCCCCCAAAAAAAAACCAAAAAAACAAAAACAAACAAACAAACAAAAAACAAGAATAAAAATGTCAACATTGAATGGATGGAAGAAAATAATGGAGAGCAGAAAATAAAAAAGAAACCAAAGAGGAGGAAAAGCCTTTTTCTTTAAAAAAAAAAAAATGAGTCCAGAGAAAAAGTACAGCAGTTAATTTTTTTTAGTATAAAAAAGGCCACAAATTTATAAACCTATACAGCTAATACCATACTCAGTGGTGAAAAGTTACAATTTTTTTTCCTTTCGATTCAGGTACAAGGAGTCAAGATTAAAGTGCCTGCTTTACATATGCCTGGCTTTATTTTAGTACCACATACAATTCCTTGAGCAGAGCCAGGAGTGTAATTCTGAGCCATTGGTATGGCTCCACCCACAAGCCCAAGAAGGGATAGAATGACACTTCTCCTAATCACAATTTCTATTTAATGCAGTACTAAAATTTTTTTAAAGTAAATAATTTCTTTATTTAAACACCGTGATCACAAACATCATTGTAGTTGGGTTACCGTCGCAAGAAGAACACCCCTTCACCATGCAACCTTCCCATCACCCACGCCCCCATCTCTTTCCTCGACCACACCCTGCCTGTATTCGAGACAGGATTTCTACATCTCCCCTCACTGGCATTGTTATGAAAGTAGTACTAAAGATTTTTTTAGCCAAAGCAATTTTAAAAAGCCACATAGAAAAAAATAAGTTATACTATTCTTCTTGAAGAATATTTTGTGTCTGTATATATGTGTGCATATATGTGAATATATACAAAACAAACCTTAAAGACATCATTAAAAACAATAAAAAAGACAATAATTATAAAAAGGGGATAGTTACAAAATCAAAAAATCCTCTGGTATTCCTATATGCATATAATAAATCTGAATAAAAGAAGAAATAAGAAAGCAATCTACAAAAGAATTAATCCGAAAGAATTAATACTTAAGCATTATTTATTTGTTTTTGTTTTTGGTTCACACCTAGCGACACTCTGGGGTTACTCCTACACCTTTGCCAAGACATTCCTGGCAGGCTCAGGGACCATATGATATACTGGGGATTGAATATAAGTTGACTGTGCTTTTGCTCTAAACCCAGGCATAAATTTAATAGAAGAGTAAGGCATATTCAATGAAAACTACAAAACAGTATTAAAAGACATAGAACTAGTAAAGGAGATTCCATAGTCACAGATGTAGAATTAATACAGTAAAAGTGTTCATTCTTAGAAAAGCAATAGAAAAGCAAATAGAGTGCAATTC
The DNA here is from genome assembly GCA_004027635.1 of Crocidura indochinensis. Classification (NCBI taxonomy): domain Eukaryota; kingdom Metazoa; phylum Chordata; class Mammalia; order Eulipotyphla; family Soricidae; genus Crocidura; species Crocidura indochinensis. Next base: position 18,716 of record PVKC010008714.1, read on the forward strand.
TAATAGAAATTCTAATGGCATTAAAAAATTATTAGAACCAAAAATACTATAGTTTATATTACAATCATAACAGACATGAAAGAAAATAAAGACATAATGTTGCTTAACTTCAAACTGGACCACAAGCCAAGAACTGTAAGTGAATTATACTACACTAAAAATATACAAAGGAGGGGCCGGGCGATGGCGCTGGAGATAAGGTGCCTGCGCTAACCTTGGACAGACTGCGGTTCGATCCCCCGGTTCCCATATGGTCCCCCGTGCCTGCCAGGAGCGACTTCTGAGCGAATAGCCAGGAGTAACCCCTGAGCGTCACCAGGTGTGACCCAAAAACCAAAAAAAAAAAAAAAAAAATATATATATATATATATATATATATATATAAAGGAATCATGAAATAGAGAAATGAAAGTCAGAGACAAACCTGATAATTCAATATTTAATATTTAAACCAGATATTAAATATTTAAATTAAACATTAAATATTTAAATTACACCTTCCATTAATATTTACTGTAAGACACAAGACCCAAAACTACATGTTGTAAACATGCAACTCTAAATAATGGTGCTGGGAAAAGGAACAGCTACATGCAGAATAATGAAGTTTGAATATTCTCTAATTTTATCTGCATAATTAAATCCAAAATGGATCAAATATCATGATTTAAGAAAGATAAAAACATAGGTAAAATATTTCATGACAAATAAAAAAAAAACAGTCCATGACAATAGCATTACAAATGTATTGGGAAGACTCAACCGGAATAGCAAAGACAACAAAAGTAAGATTAAGAACATAGAGACTACATTAAATTGAAAACTTTTAAGAAGAAGAAGAAGAAAAAAAGAATGAAGATATTTTTATATCAGATATCTGGTACAGTGTTAACCAGACAAGTAAACAACTCATAGAAAGTAACACAGGTAGCCCTTTCTGCCCAGAAATAATGTATTGCCACATGCCTGCAAGTGTGAATCCATCTTCTGTCCAGTACCATTGATCACGCCTCTAGGCCAGAACTCAACTCCCCATATCGTATCTGTTTATCCTCTAAACCCACTGCAATATGAATACTAGCACATGTGCTTGAAAGAATGACTACCTATATCTCTTATATTGTGGTAAGTGTTACTTGGCTCTCCTATTTTTCTCAACAGTATACAGCCTTAAATCTCAGTTAACTTAAAGGAGCAACTAGTTGACAATTCCCTAGTTACACTCAAATAACACAGCATGGGTAAAGAAAATAAACTGAACAGCATTTATTATTAATATCTGTCTGGAATAAACAACTCAACAGGCCAGTTCTCAAGAAACTCATATCTCAAATAACCTGCACATCAACTCAAAAAGTTCGAACAAGGGGAAACTAAGAATTGTGCTGCTATTGCAGACAGGGACAGAAATCCAGGCAAGTCCCCAAGCTCATCAAAATGCCTGATCTTTATCAATGAGGACATAAAATCAACACTCACTCGCAGGTTAAAAATTCGATTGGTTGCATTCACATATACAAATAATGACACTGAGGAGAATTAGATCAGAGTCTATTTCATTTTAAAAACATATTCCAAAACATCAAATATTTAGGAATCAACTTAATACATGAGAACTTAATGAATGAGAATGAATAAAAAAAAACTTAGAACAGTCAATTATAAAGCTCATGTGAAATCATAAAAAGATCCTGAATAGCCAAAACCATACTGAGAAACAAGAAACTAGGAGGCATCATATTAACCTCAGTTAAGTATACTACAAAGACATAGTGACCAAAGACCACATTACTGCAGTAAAGGTAAATATCTGACCATATGAGTCAGAGCAGACTATTAAAGGAAAAACCCCTCTATATATGGTCAGGTCATTTTTGTTTGTTTGTTGTTTTGGGGTCACACCTGGGAGCACTCAGGGGTTACTCCTCCTGGCTCTATGCTCAGAAATCCCCCCTGGAAGGCACAGGGGACCATATGGGATGCCAGGATTCGAACCACCATCCTTCAGCATGAAAGGCAAATGCTTTACCTCCATGCTATCTCTCAGGCCCCTGGTCAGGTAATTTTTGAAAAAGGAGCTGATAACATGAAATGGAATAAAGAAAGTCTCTTTAACAAATAGTTTTGGGAAAATTGGATAACTACATTGTAAAAATTATTTAAGTTGGATCTGTATCTCACATCTTATACAAAATTCAAAGTGGATAGAACCCTGAAATCGGGGCTGAACCTATAAAATAAAAACATTCATTTCAAAGGACAAATGTACACCATTATTGATTGCAGTATCCAGTAGCCAACCTAGATATCTAACAATAGTTAAATGGATCATAAAGATATGACATATATAGACATAATGGAATACTATGCAGGATAAGGAATGATGAAATAATGCAATTCATTGCAATGTAGTGGGAGTGAAAAATATCATGTTAAGTAAGCCAGAAGAAGCAGGATAAAAAAGGGATGATATCACTAATATGTGACATTTAGAATAACTAGATGTGGGAACACAGTATCTTAATGCCTCAGTCATCCTAGGCCCTAGAGTATAGGGAAGGAAAAATTCTAGAGTAGAGAAGAGATAAATGAGAAGCAACAGGAGGCAGGGATCAAGGGGATTCAAGTACATCAGTGGTGTTAAGGAATAATAAAGATAAATATACAAATCACAGAGCAACAACAATGAAATCTTCAGATTAAACTTTAAGAACCAAACACAGGAAGGTGCCAGTCAAGATGGCAGATGGGGGGCAGGATGCCAGTGTTTAGAGAAGAAACCTGAAAACACTAGTGAAGGGAAACTGATAGTGATAGGGGGTCAGTGCTGGAATGCATTATGCATAATAATGAGTACCTTTAAGCTATAATTCTTAATACAATCAAATCATTTTTAAAATGCAACAATAACAAAACAATCCAAATATGGGCAGAAAACCTGAATATTTTCCAAGAAACCTATTAATAAATTGAAAAAATGTTCATTTCATTGATTATCAGGAAGATGTAAGTAGAAGTCACTTAAAGAGGCCAACTTACATCTGTGTGAAAGAACTTAAGATTATGCTGTAATAATAACTAATGTAAGAAAGAATGTGGAGAAAACAGAATTATCAAGTACTACCAGTTAGAATGGAAAGTGGTACATTTTGAAGAATGTTATGCAGTTTTCTCAAGAGACTAGAAACAGAGCAACCAAGTGATTTTGCAATCCTACTTTTGAGAGACTGGAGAATATAAAAACAGTTAACATAAAAAGCTATATCTAACCCAATGTTGTAGTGTTACAATAGGTGAAACAAAGATGCACTTTTGAAAAAGATGTAATTTTGCTACACACACAACCCAAGGAGAATGAGGCTAAAAGGCAAAGGGAAATATACCAGAAGAAAAAGACAAGTATTGAATGATTTCACCAATATGTACAATATAAAGATATAAAACTGGTGAACAGAAAAAAATAAAATCAAGACACAAACTGTTCACAGAATTAAAGTCGTCAGAGAAGGAGACTGAGAAAGAAATTAGGAGTAAAGAGTAACCAAAGAGAGCCGGAGAGAGAGAGAGAGAGAGAGAGAAAGAGAGAGAGAGAGAGAGAGAGAGAGAGAGAGAGAGAGAGAGAGAGAGGAGAGACTCCTAAAACAAAGAGAGCAAATCTGACTTTCCATACAGAATTTGCATTTAAAACAAAAAAATGCCTTACAAAAATTACTTTACTATGTTTATAAAAAGAATATATAATGCCTAGAATATATAAATATATTTTCTATAGACAGCCAGAAAAGTGTAGAAAAATTATATGGTTAAGACCAAATTAGTAAGTGCCAAATCCAACAGCAGTTAGACAGCATTTGTCTTGCACACAGCCAACCTGGACTTAAGTCCCAATTTCTCATATGGTCAGCCAAGCACGGACAAGAGTAATTACTGAGTGTAAAACCATAAGTAACTCCTAAGCATCACCAGTTATGGCCTAAGCCCCCCCCCCAAAGGTTATTAAAACAGCATTTGAAGAAAATTAGCATGTTTTTAATGCTACAATCCAAGTAATAATACAGTTAAATGCGATCCCTGCAGAACTTACTGTCCTTTGGCAAAACTGTAATACTAATGCCAGGATCACTAAGTTTGATGAAAGGAGGATTTCCTGTCTTCCTGTCTTCTTCTCTTATTAGTAGAATATTTTTGGCACACACATTCCCATGAGTAAGGAGTTTTTCTTCCTATGAAAGTTAAGTGCAGATTATATTCATATATCAATCCACAAATATTGAACATTTAATATGTCCAAGGCACCAATATGATTTAAAGAGGGAAATAAGTGTATTCATTAAAAAAAACTAATTTGTAGGCACAATCTGAGAAAATATAAATGAATCTAAGGGTATCAACTTTACTTTCTATTTTATATTTTTAATGGCATAAAATCCATAACACATGATGAAACAAGGCAAATTAAAACTATTCAATAACAGTTCACTTTTCACAGCTCAGTTTAAAATAGTATGAATTTCTATGTGGTAGCTCACAGATAGATTGTTTCAACTCAGCAGTAGAACATAGATGCATTCTGAGTATTGTGAACACTGGCAGTCCTTTTGGCATTCTGCTTTGGGCAATATCGTTTTCTCATTGCTCATAATTTTCAATTAACCATTAATAGTAAAACAAGCTATCTTCTGAAGGAATTTTCTGATATAAGTAATAAACAGAATTGTTTATGCGAAACATTTTGTAAAATGTCCTGAACCTAACTGGCACAAACTACAAAAAGCCATTAGCATGGATGGCATGACAAGGATATTCTTTCCAGAGTAAGTAATTTCACATCAATAAATATAGGCCTAAAAATACCTTCATCATCAAAGATATTTTTAAATTTATGATTTCATTCACTTAATTTGTGGTACAATGGTAGTTTAGAGCCAGATACTATTGTTTTTTGCCTGGAATGCTCACTACCAAAGTGCCAATATCCTTCCCTCTTGAGTCTCAAAGTCCTTCCTACCATGGCTTCCATCTTACACCTCAGGTCTTAGTTCTTCTGGCAATAAAAGGCAAATATTTTAAATGATTAGGCATTTATTTACATATTTATTTCTTGTTCCCAGGTGAAGATCTATTCTATATTATAACATAAAATAATATTTCATAAGAAAAAATATTAAGTACTTACTAGAAAATGCATGGCCCATGCCAACTGTTTAGCCACTTCAAGTTTCCATAATATATTTATAGAATTCTTATTCTTCTTCAAGTAAGTATCTAGTGATCCAAATTTTACAAACTCCTGAACAAGGATATCTACATAAAAATATAAGATATAAGTACACATATAATGAAAGTTTGTAATTCAAACTTTAGGAAAATTTGAAGGCATTAGCACGATGATTTAATTTATAGATACTATGAAATTATTATTTTAATATGCAACTAATGTCTATCTTCTCACAACAGTCAATAAAACAAAATTTTCTTACTCTCCTAAGTAATGCAGTAATGTTAGCTATTGTCATGTTGAATATTATATCTCTACCATTTATTACTAGAAGTCTATATACTTCTCTTTTTACAAATTATTTGATTGAGATTCTGTAGTTTACAATGCTATTAACAATTTCTCATGCACATAATTCCAACAGTACACCCATCACCAGTGTACTACTTTCCCTCAAGAACCCCAGAGTACTCCTTTCCCCCGAGAACCCTGAGACCCTTCTCTCTTCTTAAGCTCTTTCCCTTCAACTCAATTGTGTGGAAAGTTCTCCCATTATGCTGCCTTTCGACCTTTGTTGCTACCTTGCTGTATATCTTTAAGTCCCACATATGAAAGAGATTATTCTCTATTCATCTCTTTCCTTCTGACTGAATAAAGTCTGTATCTTTTAACCTTGTCCTTGTAAATTCCTCTTTCCCTACCATCTTCCTCAGGCAAATGCAAATATGATCTTTCTATGCCTTTTTAAAGGTTTTACTTAAAAGTGAGGTCACACAGGAATGTCTTTTCACTTATTTTATACTTAGAATAATACTTTGATTCATTTTTTTTAGAATAATGCTTTGATTCATTTTGTTGAAAGTAAAACTTCAACTTTTATTAAAGCTGAATAATATTCCACTGTGTAGATTCCAAAAATTTAAATTTATGGATATTTCACTATCCCTTAGTGGAAACATCATGTGCCTCACTTCTGTCCTTTGTCCTTTTTTTTTTTTTTTTCGTTTACTAAAGGATGAAGGTACCTGTGGGTTTCAAACCATCAAAGATGATTGTAAAGCTAAGTTTGCCCAAGTAACCACTGAGCTAAAGCCAGTCTGGTTTCCATGTCTTAGACAGTGAAGTAATGCTACTGTAAAAATGGGAGAAAGATACCTTTTTAAGGTGGTGTTTTGTTACCTTTGAATATATTCCCAGAAATGAAACTATGAATATATCATACTTCTATTTTAAATTATATTTTAGCTTACTGTTTTCCTTAATGTCTATGTATTTATAAAGCTTTACTATCATGATGCAGCAATAAAGAAAATTCATGAATGTATTATAAGGTAAAGAAACTAAACCTATTTTCATGTAGGTATTATAAGGTAAAGAAACTAAACCTATTTTCATGTAGGTATTAGAATGTAAAGAAATTAAGCTAGAATTCACAAATCTAGAGAAAACTTAAAAGCTATACCTCATTTTTTTGGAGTTTAATTTGTTCAAAACCACAAAAGGAAGAGTCTAAATATATGCAATATTAACTTGTAAACAGACATTATGTAAAAATATAATCATATATATCTATGCTATTGTCTACAATGTATACAGAGTATACACATTAGTCTAGCATGCCTCATCTCTATATATTAGTACTGCATGACAGTTGATTTTTAAACAAGATTTCTCATAAATTTTTTCTTCTCAAAATAATTTTAACATTCAAAATTTCCTGAAATTATTATTCTACACATAAATATTAACAACATTATCTATTTGTTGCAGTAGAAGAAACAGGTTAAATTCCATTCATACATTTATTTTATGCTGCAAAAAGATGACTTTTTTTACACTATGTCTTAAAATTTTAAAAAACACTATCAATATCTTGGATATTAATTATAAGTTGTATAATAAGTATTTTCTCTGAGTTCATATGGTATCTTTTATTCTACTTTTGCAATACAGAAACATCTTAACTTGATGTATTTATTTCTTGCTTCTATTTATTTCTATAATTTATTTCTTGCTTGCATTTGCTTGATCAGTGATACTGAATCATTTAAGATCTTGTCTCTGAGTCAATATCATGTAGAGTTCTGCTTAATTTTTCTTCAAAATACATGGATTCAGATCAAATAGCAAATCTTTGGTCCACTTTGAATTAACTTTTATATGTGGTGTGAGATAGAAATCCAAGTTTGTTTGTTTGTTTGTTTAATGTATAGCAGCCAGTTTTCCCAATTCCATTTGTTGAAAAGGTTTTCCTGGGGGCTGGGCGGTGGCGCTGGAGGTAAGGTGCCTGCCTTGCCTGTGCTAGCCTAGGACGGATCATGGTTCAATCACCCAGTTTCCCATATGGTCCCCCAAGCCAGGAGCAACTTCTGAGCGCATAGCCAGGAGTAACCCCTGAGCATCACTGGGTGTGGCCCAAAAAACAAAACCAAAAAAAAAAAAAAAGAAAAGAAAAGGTTTTCCTAAACATAAATCCTTTGTAGATTAGAGGTCTCTGTGTTAGCAATGCTAATTAACTGGTCTAAGAATCTGCCTTATTCCCATACTATGTTCTCAATGCTATACATTTATAATTTAACGTTCAGGTAAGTAAAGATTTCTATCTTCTTTTTACCCAAGATGATTTGGTTATTTGGAGAGTTTTATTATTTATTCTACAAAAAATTAAAAACATTTAATCTGTATATTTTTAAATATTATGGTAATTTTAACAGGAACTGTATTGAATCTGAATAGTGCTTTGGGTATGATTTTTAAATTTTTATCCTTCTAAGTAATAAATGGAAAAGTATTTCAATTTGTTGAAATACTTTAATTTAATAGTGAATTATAGTTCTTTCTGTATAGGTCATTCATCACTTTGTTAAGTTCAATGTCAGTTTTATTGGGACTTTTAAAAAGAATCTTTTCTACTTCATTATTTACATGTGGAAATACCATGGATTTTTTTCATACGGATTTTGCAGTCTTACACTTTATTGTACAAGTTTACTGTTTCAAAGCTTTTTTTTAAAAATAGTCTTTAGGGTTTTTAAAGTATAATAATATTACACTTTATGTATTATTAGACCTCTTTTCTGATGTAGATCTCCTTGATACCTTGATATCCCTTGCCTCACTTCTGTGGCAAGGACTTCCGATACACTGAAAAACAGTGGTGAGAAAAGATATCCTTGTCTTCTGTACTTTCAAAACTTAACATAAAAAAATGTTCCTATCCAAAAAAAATTGTGGACAGGAGATGAGCAGATGCCTCTTCAAAGAAAATATACAGTCAACAGGCATATGAAAAGTGCTCTTCTTTCTTACAGCAGGAAAATATAGATTCAAAAAATGTGCTATCATCTTATACAGAGAGAATGGCTCATCAAAAAGAATAGAAATCAGTGCTAGCAAAGATATGGAGGAAAGAAACTCCTATCAGCTCTTGTTGGAATATCATCTGACTCTGTTTTTCTATGTAATAGTACGGAGACCTCTCAAAGAAATTAAGAATTAGGCTCCCATAAACAAGCAATTACATTTGGCTTCTATCCCATGGTTCTAAAACACTACTTTGAAAAAACTTCTTAATCCCTTATAATCCCAGAATTCCTACTGCTGAATCCTTATGTCTATGGCAGCACAATTCACAATCATCAAGATTGAAAACAATGAAGTACCAAGAACAGGTGAGTGGACAAAGTGGTTATAGAATACTATACTCAGCTAAGAAAAGATGAAATCATGCCATTTGCTGCTACTTGGCTGGAACTAGAAGATATCATATTGTGTGAAATAATTTAGATAG